>PVKE010009079.1:0-45850 GCA_004027555.1 Craseonycteris thonglongyai | reverse complement strand
GAAGGAATGGGTATGTAACCCACTTGTGAATAAGCCAGGTAAACAGACTTTGTGCTAGAAGAGTATCAACTGCTTGAGATTGCAAATGATGGTGGCTTTAAAAGTATGTTTGAGACAACTTCAAATCTCTGTACATTCTGGATTAAAGTCAAGGCAGAATATCCTGAGATTGCCACAAAAGCACTGAAAAGCCTGCTTCCATTTCCAACACATCCTGTCTTTGTGAAGCAGCATTTTCTGCAGTGACAGCAACCAAAATGAGATTGCAAAGTAGACTGGACATAAGCAACACACTTTGGATTATCACTGTCTCCCATTTACACCTCCTCCCCCAATGGGACTGTCCAGTTGCAGGAAAACAAACTCAGGGCTCCCACTCATTCTGCATTATGGTGAGTTGTATAATTATTTCATTATATATTATAATGTAATAATAGAAACACAGTGCACAGTAAACATAATGCACTTGAATCATCGTGAGACCATCCCTCCACCCTCAGCCCCAGTCTGGAAAAATTGTCCACAAAACCTGTCCCTGGTGCTGAAAAGTTTGGGAACTGCTGCTGTACTACACCATGAACTTGTTTCCCCGAAATCACTAAATTAAAGCATTCTGGTCTCAGTTGTCCTTCTAAACCTGCTCGTTCAACAACTCTGAACAGATCAGAGCCGTCATCATATGGTTCATCGGATTTTGTCTTCCCAATACTTTGTGATGCCTTCATGTCCTTACCTATCCAGTTTAGATACTGCAGAACCATTATTTCAGCAACTCAATTATTTCAGTATTCATTTATCATTTCTTTCAAAATTATCTCATACAACCCCAAGTATCTCCATTTTCTCTGTCTGTATCCAGGCAAAAGGGTGCTTTTAGAGAGGGGAAGAAAACCTTAACAGGCAAATTTTCATAAGTTCTCAATCACCAAAGAGTTGGGTCCTCTATACCGTTTTACAGTCCTACTACACTATGGTCACTTTATTTTCCACAGTAACTATTTTTAAATCTCCAACTTAAAAACTCAAATCCCCTCTGGTCTCTGAATTCAGAGGAAACCAAAGCCTACCTACACATCTATCCTCTTCTCCTCCTAGAATAAAAGCACCCCCTCATATTTAAGAACCAATCCCTCCACCAGTGTTATGGAGGCCATCCTCCTCCACTTTCTTTGGAACCCAACACCATCACTGATCCTTTTTGACTCTTACCTTCAACTTTTCCCTCTCTCTTGGGTCCTTTTCAGAGATAAAGAAGTGAGAAAGGAAAGACACACACGACTGCCTCATTTTCTCTTCATATGCAAAATTAAGACTTGTATAAGGTAGCTTCTTTCTGAAATCTGTCTCTCCTACTACCTGGAAGGAAATATCTCTAAGCCACCAATTATTTTCAGGAGGTTAAATCCAATAGATGCTTTCAATTCCTCACTTTATTTGGTCTCTTAGCAGCATTCAACATCTGTGCAGCAAAACTCCCTTCCTTTGGCTTTCATGAGTTTATTCCTCCTGGTTTTCCTTTCATCCACCATCTGTCAGTCTCCTTTGCCTGCTCATTTTTTTGCTACTTCTTTCAAGAGTTCCCATGGATTTGCTCTAGGGTTTTATTTTATCATTTTTGAGAGTTAAATAAGGGGGAGGGCCCAGAGCAGTCTCCCTAGTTGCACATCATTAAGTGTGACATGGTTTCATTCCACACAGGTGGACGTGGAGCCGCACAGGGCGGGAACTGAACCCAGGGCCCTATATGAGAGGCAAGAACCTTTACTGCTGTGCCATCCTGGCAGTTACCAATTTAACTGCAGTTCAGCATATGGGTTTGCACCGACCGGCTGGGACTAGGAATTGAATCCTGGACCTTGCAATTGTGAGGCAAGTGCTTAACTGTTGAGCCATCCCAGCATCCATCCTCTTTTCTTTATAGAAGAAATTGGCAATTTTTTCTTTAAAAGACCATATAGTAAATTATTTTAGGCTTTGCAAGCCATAGTCTGTCACAACTATTCAACTCTCCCATTGTAGCATGAAAGTAGACACAGACAATAATTAGATGGGCATGGCTGGGTTTTAATAGTACTTCATAAAAATATATAATGAGCTGGATTTGGCTTGTGGTTTGACAGGTCATACTCTACCTTCCTAGAGAAATATCCTTTCCTGCGTCTCCAGTCATCATCTATATATCAAATCCATACCTTGAGGTCCCTCTGTCCCCAAATCTGTATATCCAACTTCCTAATATTCACATTTAAATGTCTCAAAGGCATCTCAAATCTTAATATAGAAATTGTTCTTCCTCCCAGATCTGGTCTCTTTCTAGTGTTTTTTCTTAGTAAGAGGTACTACCTTTCACATAGTTGGGCAAAGCAGAAAATAGGAGTCATTTTTGATGCCTTTCCCTCTCAAATTCTCTAATTATTTGAACTGGATTAATACCTAAAGAAGGCAAGTCTGGAAATGCCATTATTTGAAGCACACAGTCAAATTTAAGGTTTCACTAATAGAGCTAAACTTTATTTCCATGTTCATTACATGTTTGTCTTTGATGCTGAGTACATATTAGAATTGATTTAACACACAACTTTGGAGAAATGGTGACATTCTCCATTCAATGGGTTAAAAAGGAACGTAAAACTACAAAATACTTGTTTTAAGTGTTTAATTCTAAATTATGGCAAAAAGAACAATAAATACCTTGCCATTTTTCTTTCTAGTTTTCCAAGATGGATTTCATTATAAAATATTTTTCATAACAATTTATTCCAAGAAAGGAAATAAGGGATACTCATTAAAACCATTTTAAGTACAGAGTACAAATAAAGTCTTAACACAGAACTCCTATCTCCTATTTAAAATACAAACACTTCATGATATTATGAATTGGAGGGGATAAACTGGTATCAGTTGTAAATCTAGTGACTTAATAAGCAAACCCAACACATGCCATTTGCTTTTGTCTGGAATAGTTAGGCTGATTTAAGGGTGACACACAGCAGAGTTCTATTTGATATCTACTTAACCATTGCTACTCAGAATGGGGATGGCCTAATACTAAATACTTAGTGGTAGAAATTGAGGATTAATCAGCTCCAAGTGGCTAAGAGCTAACAGAATTAATCATTTCCACCCCCAAATCTATGGCCATGTACAAAATGTACAGATTTTAGCATTCACTGAAAGTTTTAAAATAAAACTCCTCTAAATACTCTGAAACTGCTAAACTTCACAGTACAGAGAATACTGTCTGAGGTGTAATTCCAAAGTTTAAACAAAATCAAAATTATGGGTGCTTTTCGAAGTTGTTATTGGTAATAAATATAGTTTAATTCTCTATAAGCCCCTTAGCACATTTTGTTAAGAAATGTGTGTTCTTTTTAATATTAATATTTAAACACCTTTAAAAATCAGCTTAACATTATTTTCTACCAGAAACTATAGGATGAATACTCTTACTAAAAATGAATAATGCTTACTATTCTCATTAAACAAGTGTTTAGAATTATTTGCAAAAACCTATATTCTTTTTTAATGCTTATACAAGACATTTAATAAATGTAACTCACCTCTCATTAGATTACTTTACTGATAAAATACTCTCTCATGTAACTGTTTAGGACAGATGATTTATGGCTTTTCAATTTTTAAAAATTCACATTTAATGTCATGTTGTTCAAAGCTTTTCTAAACCAGTCTTCCTGTATCACATTCTTAAATGAGAAAAGGACAAAAGAGACAAACTCTGTATCAACTTAACCTCCTCCCTGCTCTGGACATCAACATTTCTATTAAAATCAAGGCACACTTCTTTTTTTATAACAAGGGTCAACAAACTTTCTGTAAAAGGCCAGATAATAAATATTTCAGGCTTTGTGGGCTGCCATGTGTTCACTACTGCAGATATTTGATTTCTACTGCTATCTTGAGAAAGCAGCAATAGATAAGATACATTTAAAAAAAGAGCAGTCCAAATTTGGCCTGTGGGCCATAGTTGCCTAACCCCTGCCTTAGAAGAACAGATCTAAATATAAAATAATTATCTAGTAAAACAAACAACTGGTCTCTAGTCAGATGTGATGAATGACTCAGAATAGCAGTTAATCACTCTAGAACATTTTGATGATGAACATCTTGAATTTAGCCAACTTCTTGCTTGTAGTTAAGATTCTACTATTCAAACTCATGATGTCATGCTTTTCATTGGGGATAACATCTTCACTTAAGAATTTGTGTGAGTATTATTTATAGAGGGATTCAGCTTAAAATAAATGATGGCCATATAATTTAATATCCAATTTAATTTTTTAAAAACTTAATGAAAAATATAACACAATTAAAAACTTTATACTCACTACCCATTCCAGTAATCCATTTAAGCCATATCAACTATTGAATAAGAAAAATAAATTCAGAAGTGTAATCACTTTAAAATACACTACTTCCACTTTTGTGAGTATTTTACATTTATGTATATATTCTATAGTGGAAGCAGAAATTCTCTCTAAAATCATTATCTCCTTAAAATCTTGAGGTGCATATTACAGCCACAGGCAATATTTGACATATAAAATTGCAGTACAGGCCTTTCAAATTTGGCATTTCACTGGTACAATACAATGACCACTACATATAATCACTGTACAGTGCCGAGACATTCCAGTAAGAACCATTATTTTCTTTAATGTAGAATGATTAATACATATTCTACAAGGGGCAGTGAAGTTAGTAATTCTATAGGGTATATCCCGACATAATTTTCAAATTGTACAATAACACAAACAACTTTGTTAAGGCCATGTTTTATTTGCTGATTAATGGACAAAAGGCAATGTAATTTATTTTCAAGTATTTTCTTGAAAGTCTGTGCTCATAAAAATCATGAAAAGTTGGAAAGACTGTTAAATCACTGAACCTTTAAATATTATCTTACACAATCTTGTTTGTACAAAAATACAAGTTAAATATAAACATAAAGCAATCATGATAATTTTATGCAAATCTGTTTTATGTGATCTTCAGTTATATATAAAAGTTTCTTGGTTCTGTTACTTGTGAAAAGATCAATACCAGATTGAATTACTATCTACTGGCAAAGTGCCCTAAAAAGCTTACTTTAGCATTAATCTTTTACATGATTAAGTGTATTTTCTAATTCGAGATGACCTAAACACTGGAAAAACAAGAAAAAAATGAAAGGGCAGTATGTCCATAAACCAACAAATAATTTGGCTATATCTCATAAAACACAAACCCCACACATCTGTACAAGAAACAATGGATTACACACACACAGGTGTATGCGTACATGCACAAAAACACACACGCACACACACACCACCAAGCACACAGACCCAGTCATAAAACAAAGCCTAATGAGGTGCTGATTCCACTTCAATATTCAGCCTTGCATTTTTTCTTACTTCATCAAATGAATAGCTTTTTGTCACTTTCCCATTCTTGAAGACAGTATGGAGAAGATCCTGCACAAATATAATAATATCAAAAATTTAATAATTAGACTGTAAAGGAAAATACTTAAGTAATGCTTTGATGTATTAGACTGACTAGTCAAATACACAGAGATGGTGATGGTGCTTAAATTATAAAATGATTTTATACACAAAGAATGCTGGTGGAGCAGGCAGAGAATACAAGGCTATGTAGAAATATTTAACTTTACCAAAAGAATGATCTAAACATAACACTCTTAAAAGTTTTCCTTAAAGGAAAAACAAAAATAGAAACTTAATTAACTTATCTTTTCTTTCCCAGATGAAAGATGCTTACTGCTATTGTCTAGAACTATGGCTATAGCTGACAATTATGACTGACAAGAGAAGGAAAGCCTGCCAGATCTTCCCTTCTTTCTAGCCAACAGAATTAACACCAGTTAAACTAATCAACTTGGAATTTAATAAATTTCCTAATCACTGAATTTTGGCCTTAAAACAAACATCTTAAAAAACAAGAAACCAAACCCAAACAGACACAAAAATAACCATTGATTTCTTGACTAATGCACAGTGACTGATTGAAAGAGACTTTGTATTTACCGTATTTTCCGGCATATAAGACGACCGGGCGTATAAGACGACCCCCTAATTTTACAGTTAAAACATAGGTTTAGGCCTATATTCGCTGTATAAGACTACAGCCTCGGAATTGGGGGGTAGTCTTATACAGTGAATATAGGCCTAAACCTATGTTTTAACTGTAAAATTAGGGGGTCGTCTTATACGCTGGAAAATACGGTATGCCAAAAGTCACTGCTACATGTAATCCTTTAGATCCATGCAACAGTGATTAAGAAATTAGGACTAGATTCCCTTTTGGGTCTGGTAAAGCCTCCCACTCTTGTCTCACTAAAGAATTGTCTGCATCCAATTTTTCTTTAAAAAATCCGTTATGTAATCTATCATGCCTAAGTTTTCCCTTCTAGTCTGAATATTACAATACATATGACATTTAATATTTTTGTCATTGTGTTTCAAATCACATTGCTCTAGCTATAGCACTTAAAAAAAAAGATTTTATTGTTTTTGACAGAGACAGAGAGAGACAGAGAGAAGGCGGAGGGCCCAGAGCAGTCTCCATAGTTGTATGTCATCAATTTTCGACATGGTTTTGTTCCATACAGGTGGGTGGGTGCCTCCCGCATGGGAGGCATGCCGCCTCGAGCCAGGGACTGAACCGGGGCGAGAACTGAACTGGGGGCCTCCTGCATGGGAAGCACACCCTAGTTTTCAGTATATGGGTCCACACGGGCCAGGGCCGGGATTTGATCCTCAGTCTTAGGGGCTGCAACGCAAGCACTTAACCCACATGCTGAGCAATCCTGGCTTCCCTGTAGCATTTTCTTTCATGAAGTTAAATATAATTTATCAAGGAATGGTAGTTCCTTTTCAAAATGCTTAGATGATTATAAATTGATTATTGCCTCAAATATTCTAAAATATTGTCTACATATTCTTAAAATCAATGTCTTTTTAAAAGTCACTTGACTGTGTGTAAAGTGACTTTAGTTCATCTGGGATAAACTAATTCAGCAAAGTCTTGATAGCTGAGTTAAGTCAAGGTCGCTCAAAGATCTGCATTAACAGGCTAAATAAAGGGATCTAATTTTGATTATTTTTTTCACTTAGATAATATTTGTCTTTTTTTTTTTTGGCTTATTAGATCACTAGACTGCAAATCAGTTGAGGACAGAAACCTAGTTTAATTTATCTTTGCATTCCTGATATTTGATACAGAGAAAGTATTCTATGAAGTTGTTGGATGCACTGGATGAGTAATTGAAGATAGTTTCCACTCATAGTCTTTTTTTGGTAGGGGGAACAATCAAGCATAATTATTCATGGGCAGTGAAGTCAGTGAAATGTGGAGAAAGAATAACTTCCCTTGTTATATTCAAGGAGCCTTTAGTGTTCACCTTCCTAATATGAGAGATTTTGGTAGGTGGAGCCCACTCTTTTTTATTTTACTCTTTTATACAGTAGATGAAGTGGGAGAAACTGATTTGAAATTAATTTCTGCATTAGTCATTTTTTTCTTCCTCTTTAACCTTTGTTGACCTCTTCAGTATTTGGACATCATTCTTGTAAATTTTGAGTTTGATTGTTATTAGTGATCAAGATAATGTTCTTTTCTATAATATGGATTAGACTGTCCTCAAAAATCATTAATAACAAGTACCAAGATAAGGAAAGAGGGGGTTTTATTAACATGAACATAGCTGGAAATCAAAACTGCCACAATTAGGAACAACCTCCTAGCAGCTGTGGAAACCTAAAGGAAATCAGAATTTGGAACTGTAAAGTAACTTTTGAGTATTTCAGCTATTCCTAAAATGCAATAAAAAAGAAACAAATTACTTTTTTCCCAGAGACTGGAGAATAGATTCCTTTCAATGGAAAATAGTGGTATAAGGAATCTTAAGTAATAAATTAGTAAACTTATGTTTAATGTAAATATTTCTCTGAATATGAATATTCATGAATAGTTTCCCTCTAAAAATGAGTTTTTTGTTTGTTTTTTTTCAATCCAGTGGCTTAAAATAACAGAAATGTGTAACTTTAGAGTTCATGAATATAAATGTAGTTTTATATGGCAAAGATCATTAGTTCATATGGACTACTTTAACATACTAAAAATTTTCCCAGTTTGGTTGACTTGAATCAGAAAACTTGGTTAAGTCTAGGTGTCACATTCATTAGTTATATAATTTGAATCAAGTCACATAGTTTCTCATATGTTACACTAAGACAGGGGTGTCCAACATTTTGGCTTCCCTGGGTCACAGAACTGTCTTGGGCCACACATAAAATATACTAACACTAATGATAGCTGGTGAGCTAAAAGAAAAAAATCCTCAATCTTTTAAGGAAGTTCACAATTTGTGTTGGGCTGCATTCAAAGACATCCTGGGTCAAGGGATGGACAAGCTAGCTAAGATAAATAATTTGCCTTTTTAGCCCATAGTTATGAGAATCAAATGAGCCTAAGAAAACCATCTGAACTGTGTCTATTAAGTTTTTAAAAATGGATTATCTTTAACAACATTCTAGAATTTGGATAACCCTTCTTTTATATATTAAAATTACCAAAGTTTACTATAAATAGCTACCAGAGGTCTAAGAACAGCATCCTTTAAGTTTGCTTAACTAGTCCTATTCAAGAAAGAAGAGGTTAACTGGCACTAAGAGTAAGATCAAATACACAGATTGCTGAAGCTCATCATCAGTCACCATATGGAAAAACTTATTAATGTTTTTTAATGTTACAAAGTACTTCACCCAATATATATATGCACAGGTCTCATATTTACAATCTGCCCACTTAAGTTTTCATCTTATTTTGGTAAGCTAGGTTGGCTATTGCATATTTTACAATAAAATGTCTTTGTCTTCCAAGAAAAAAATTGTTCTGAAATTAAAAATTAAAAGGTAACATAAAAGCCTCCTTTCTTAATATGGAGATTCAAGGTATTCCTGTTAAAAACAAACAAACAAACAAACATCCCATCGGCATAGATACATACATGACCGTATTCTTCAAGGTCTCCTTTCCCTTCCTCAAGTGTAACAAAGTTCCCTGCTGGTGTCCTATGTAAAGATAATCGTCCCTTTTTGGACCTTTTATTGGGATCAGCAACTGGGTCCTTGAAGACATTAATCTGGAATCCAAATTAACAAAGAGAAAAAGAAGACTAATTGTCAGAAATGGTCACTTAACTCCTATTAAACAAAAGTATAGTCCCCTGTCATCACTGCTATTCATTATAATGCTGGAAGTTCTAGCCAGAACCGTTAGGCAGGAAAAAGAAACAAAAGACATCCAACTTGGGAATGAACAAGTTAAACTGTAACTTTTTGCAGAGGACATGATCCTGTATATAGAAAACCCTAATGACTCTACCAGAAAACTATTACAAATAATAAATGAATATACAAAAAATGTATAAAGATCCACAGCATTTTTATATACAAACAATAAAAATTCAGGAAAGAAATGAGAAAAACAATACCATTTGCAATCAAAGCAAAAAGAGTAAAGTACTTAGGAATAAACTTAATAAAGAACATGAAGGACTTCAACATGGAAAACTGTAAGACACTATTAAAAGAAATTGAAGAAGATACAAAGAAATGGAAAGATATACCATGTTCATGGATTGGGAGAATCAACATAGTTAAAATGGTCATATTACCCAAAGCAATATACAGATTTAATGCAATTATCATCAAAATCCCATAGATTTTCTTTCAATAAATAGATTAAAAAAATGACCGGATTCATATGAAACCACAAAAGACCCGATCACCAAAGCAATCCTCTGAAAAAAGAATAAGGCTGGAGGCATCACACTCCCCAACTTCAGTCTATACTACAAAGCGTCAATAATCAAAACAGCTTGGTATTGGCAGAAAAAGAGACATACAGACTAATGAAACAATTGAAAACCCAGAAATAAACCCACAAAAATATGGACAGATAATTTTTGACAAAGGAGCAAAAAATATACAATGGAGAAAAGAAAGCCCCTTCAGTAAATGGTGCTGGGAAAATTGGAAAACCACATGCAAAAGAATGAACCTGGACTATGAACTGTCAGCATATACCAAAATTAACTCAAAGTGTATTAAAGACCTCCACATAAGACCCAAAACAATAAAGTGCATAGAAGAGAGCACTGGTACTAAACTTATGGACCTTGGGCTCAGAGAGCACTTTATGAACCTGACCCCAAAGGCAAGGGAAGTAAAAGCAAAAATAAATCAAAGGGACTATCAAACTAAAAAGATCCAACACAGCAAAGGACTCCATCAATAAAGTAAAACGGAAACCAACTGAATGGAAGAAGATATTTGCAAACAATGCCTCTGATGAGGGGCTAATACAAAAAATATATAAAGAACACACATAACGCAACAACAACAAAACAATCCAATTAAAAAGTGGGTAAAAGATCTAAACAGACACTTCTCCCCTAAAGACATATAAACAGCCAACAGATACATGAAAATATGCTCAACATCACTAGCAATTAGGGAAATGCAAATTAAAACCACAATGAGATACTACTGCACACTCGTTAGAATGGCTATAATAAACAAGACAAGGGATAACAAGTGATGGACAGGCTGTGGAGAAAAAGGAACCCTCACTGCTGGTGGGAATGTAAACTGGTACAACCACTATGGAAGGCTGTATGGAGATTCCTCAAAAAACTAGAAATGGAATTGCCATATGACCTAGCAAGGCTCCTGGGTATCTACCAAAAAACCTGAAAACCTTAATCTGTAAAGATATATGTACCCCAATGTTCATTGCAGCGCTGTTCATGGTGGCCAAGTCATGGAAACAACCAAAGTATCCTTTGATAGACGACTGGATAAAGTAATTATGGTACATTTATACAATGGAATATTACTTAGCAATAAGAAAAGATGAAATACAGCAATTTGTGACAACATGGATGGACCTTGAAAACATCTTATTACGTGAAATAAGTCAGACTGAAAGAATCAAGAAACATATGATCTCACTTATAGGTGGAATATAAAACTGAAAGGAACAAAGAAACAAAAACTCAAGGATACAATCAATAGTTTAGTGGTTACCTGAGAGTAAGGGAGGAGGTAGGTGGGAGAGCTGGGTGGGGATGGAGGGAGGAGTAGGGAGGTGGCATTAAATATATGGTGATGGAAAGAGAGCTGATTCTGGGTGGTGAGCACATAAGGCAATTTATAGACAATGTAACAGAATTTTACACCTGGAAACAATGTAACTTATCAACTAATGTCACCCCAATAAATTTAACAAAAAAAAAAAGTATATATCTAATTAATTTATATGTAATTGTTAAGGCACTTTATAGGTATAATGAAGTCAATCCACATTGGGCTTTTAGAAACATAACTAGCCTGTTTTAGAGGGTAAAGTTCTCTGTAAGGAAAAAAGATATGAACAAAATCCAAAGCTTGGATATCCTTTCTTACCACTGCAGAATATCTAATACTCTATTTGTAGGAAGTCTCTGAGGTTAACATATGATCTTTAAAGCAGGTGTGCCAACCTTTTGGCTTCCCTGGGCCACATTAGAAGAAGAATTGTTTTGGGCCATACATAAAATACACTAACACTAATGACAGCTGATTAGCTAAAAAAAAAATCACAAGAAAATCTCATCTTTGAAGCAAGTTTATGAATTTGTGTTGTGCCGCATTCAAAGCTGTCTTGGGCCCCAGGTTGGAAAACCTTGCCTTAAAGTATTTTTTATGTTACAAATTGCTTTTAAACTGATCTAAGTACAGCATACAAATGCTACTGAAAAAAAAAACCTGGGGATGCCAGGATAGCTCAGCAGGTTAAGCGCTCACTTTGCAGCCCCAAGGTCTGAGGATCAAATCCGGCTTCAGCCTGTGTGGACCCATATGCTGA
This sequence comes from Craseonycteris thonglongyai, assembly GCA_004027555.1. Classification (NCBI taxonomy): domain Eukaryota; kingdom Metazoa; phylum Chordata; class Mammalia; order Chiroptera; family Craseonycteridae; genus Craseonycteris; species Craseonycteris thonglongyai. The sequence continues at coordinate 33,916 of PVKE010009079.1, read as the reverse complement.
ACTGGGGTGTAGCCCCCATTTTGGTTCTCGCTGGGGCGTGCCACCTATGTGGACGGTCCCTGCCTGGTTCCTGCCCTGTGTGACCTCCACCCACCTGTGTGAAATGAAACTATGTCAAAAATTGATGATGTACAACTATGGAGACTGCTCTGGGCCCTCCCACTTCTCTCTGTCTCTGTCAAAAACAATAAAACAAATCTTAAAAAAAAAATCTATGTCAACTCAATCACATAATCTGTAGTAAGGGAACTAATATTTTTACTAAGGTAAAGGCTTTCCCACTCCATAATGTTTCCCTTTGATTACTTTTTCTCTATTACCCTTGTTTCTGTTAGAAGCAAAAATGACCTAGAGAACCTGAGTAGAGCAGAACATTTGCTTTAGCATCAGAAGGGTAGGCAAACATAACAGAAGCAACTAGTGATGGCTCTGAAAGAAAAACAGATGGATCAACCTCAATTCTTCAAAGATGGAGGTGAAGTAAAGCAAGGGACCAACCCAGGTATTCTTAAGAGTTGTCAGTGTCCCCCCCCCCCGCCCCCTTTGACCCACGAACTCTCAAGTGCATATGAAGATCTAGGGGAATTGTTGTTCAGCTGCTTAGTAGCTTGGATTCTCCTGTTCTTTTTTTTTTTTTTTAAGATTTATTTTATTGTTTTTGACAGAGAGAAGAGGGAGAGCCCAGAGCAGTCTCCATAGTTGTATGTCATCAGTTTTTGACATGGTTTTGTTCCACATAGGTGGGTAGGGGCTGAGCAGGGTGGGAACCAGGCCGGGGATCTCCCGCATGGGAGGCACACCCCCTTGATTGGGGTTTGGGGGGAGGGGAACCGGGGGCCTCCCACATGGGAAGCTCACGCTGGCAAGAACTGAACTGGGGGCCTCCCGCATGAGGAGCACATGAGTCCGCATGGGCCGGAGCCAGAATCCAATCCTTGGTCCCCAGGGCTGCAAAGTGAGTGCTTAACTCGCTGAGACATCCTGACTTCCTTGGATTCTCCAGTTCTAAAGCTACTACAGCATGATTCTGGTACCACAACTCCAATATCATAATCCTAAACACTATTTATCTTGTTGATCTTTAATATATACAATGTCTGACAATTAAGTTCGTGAACTTGACACCATGTGCTTATGCTGGCAGTACTGTATAGACAACTCAGTAAGGTTTCACAACCTTGGTATATCAGTGTCTCAGCTGTGCTTGTGTCGCTGTGTGGTGGTGCCTTGCTGAGTGGCATTCATTATTATGTGTTTTTGTGTGCTGTTACAAGAATGTCAAAGCTTGAATTAGAGTAATGAACAAACATTAAATTTCTTGTTAAACGTGGCAAGAGTGGAAGTGAAATCAGGGACATGGTAGTTTAAGTTTATGGGAAAAATGCCATGAAGAAAATGGCATTGTACAAATGGATTCAATGTTTTTCTGAGGGGAAAGAAGTGGACACTGAAGAGAAGTCAAGGCGGCTAGTAATAAGCATAACTGATGAAAACATTGCAAAAATTAGTCAAATTGTGCATCAAAACTGCCGGCTGATTGTGAGAAGCATAACAGACCAAGTCAACATCGATAGAGACACAGGTAAATAAATCTTCACTGAAAATATTGGCATGAGAAAGGTGTGTGCAAAAATGATCCTGAAGGAGCTCACCAATGAACAAAAGCAAAGGAGAGTCCAAGTTTGCCAAGACTTTTTGGAGAGACAAGATGATGTTTTGGGCCCTGTTATCACTGGTGATGAAACATGGGTGTACCAATACGTCCCTGAAACAAAGCATCCAAGTGCACAACAGAAGTCAGCCAATTTTCACAACCAAAGTTCTGTCAGTCACAAATCAAGAGTCAAAACGGTGTTACTAACCTTTCTTGATAACAGAGGAATTGTTCATTATGAATTTGTACCAACTGGACAAACAGTTCACCAAGCTGACTATTTGGAAGTGCTGAAAAGGCTACGTGAAAAAGTTAGATGAAAATGACCTAAACTTTTCGCCAAGAACTCAACGGCGCTTGTATCATGATAATGTACCAGCTCATAAGGCACTGTCTGTGAGGGAGTTTTTAGCCATTAAGTAAACAAATTATTGGAACATCCTCCCCACTTAACTGACCTGGCCCTCAATTACTTTTTTCTCTATGTGAACATAAAGGAAACATTGAAAGGGTGACATTCAGGACATCAAGAATAATGACTACGTCTCTCTCATGGCCATTCCAGAAAGAGTCCCAAAATTGTTTCTAAGGATAAACTAGGTGCTAGCATCACTGTATAGCTTCCCAAAGGGAGTACTTCGAAGGTGACCAAGTGATATTCAGTAAGGAGGTATGTATTAATAGCACTTTTTCTAGAATGAGTTTATGAACTTATTGGCAGACTCGTATGATGGCTACCGGTAGGTTAGCATTGACAGTCCTACTCAAACATGGCCAACTTTTTGACTCAAAGTATACTGAAGCAGTGTGAAACAACTGACTTGCATGGCTCTTAAAAAAATCTCTCATCTTATTTTTCCTCCTAAGTCATGTTATTACTTAATGTCTCTTTTCTTTGTTTCTTCAGTCAAGGTCAGTAGTACCTAACAATATTATTAATATTTCAGGACCATATTATTCTATTTTTTTTTTTAATATTTTTATTTATTTATTTATTCTTTGACAGAGACAGAGACAGAGAGAGAACTGAACTGGGGGAGCTCCCAGTTCAGCATATGGTTCCGCACGGGCCGGGGCTGGGATTCGATCCCTGGTCCCCGGCGCTGCAAAGTGAGCGCTTAACCCACTGAGCCATCCCGGCTTCCCCTATTCTATTTTTTAAAAAAAGATTTATTTTATTGTTTTTGACAGAGAGAGAAAGACAGAGAGAGAGAGACAGAGAGAAGGGGGAAGGCTCAGAGCAGTTTCCATAGTTGTACATCATCAGTTTTTGACATGGTTTCATTCTACACAGGTGGGCAGGGGCCATGCAGGTTGGGAACCAGGCTGGGGGCCTCCCACATGGAAAGCACACCCCAGGTCAGCATATCGTTCTGCACAGGCTAAGGCTAAGATTCAATCCTCAGTCTCTGGGGCTGCAAAGTGAGCACTTAACCTGCTGAGCCATCCCGGCTTCTCCCATATTATTCTTTGAGTATTGCGTTCAATATTGCATTCTACCAAGATACATTAAAGAAGGTACTAAAGCAGGAGTAAAAGTTAAAGGACATACCCCAAGGCCATTGGTTACAACATAACTACACTTGAAGGAACAATTCAAGAGATCTCTTGTTAACTTCTGTAGCAAAGCTCCACCAGAACCGAAGGAAACATTTTCAATACTCCATTTTTTTTGCTTCATGCCTTCTACAATCTGTAAGATTAAAAAATAAAAAACAAACAAAAACTAAATAATTTGTAAGAGGAAGGAGGTAATTTTCCATGGGCCATACTGATGAATAAACCATTCTAGAGCTGTTTTATAGTATGGTAAATGATGAGATAAAAATAAGGCCTATATCAAATTATATCCTACCATTTTCTCTTTTAAAAGATTCACCCACCCCGAAAAGGGCAGCCTGAGGGCTAAGTGTGGAAGGAAAGTATATCATTCAAAGTTATTAAATTTGTGGTTTTGTTGTATTGTAACTGTGGTTAGGGTTGGGAAAATAAAGAAAATGAGAGGGAGTGAGAACAAATTGGCTATAATATCTAAGGTACTTGAGTATACTTCTTGTTATACGCCTCTAGAAGTTTCTGCCCAGAAGCCAGTAGCGCAAGTAATGGGCCCTACACATTTGCCCTGAATTACTACACTCTAGGAATGACTAATCACCCCTAATAAATCTCAATACATGATGTTACATGTCATAATGCATGTCATCTAATGGAACATTTAAAAATCAACCAAAATATTGGTAGCAAGACAATATAAAATACTCTCTTCTACATATCAGTTGAGACACTGGCAGAGTCATTTTACTGTGGTTGGTACTCACTCTAGTGCCATAAGCAAAATTATGAAAAGACTGGGTGTTAACATTTATTACTGGATCATTTTTGGCAGAATGATTATCTATCTGCAAAAGACTTATATGAACATATTGCTCTGGCAGCTAGTTATTTCAAGAGATACAATTTAAAAGTTACATTAATTATTATCAATGTCACTTATATTTCTTTTTCCTAAGCAGGACTTATTTACCTAGTATCTGTTTTATTTAATATATTCAATCACTTTTATGATAGAAGGTGGCAAATGAAATTTAGCAATAATTACTTTAATTTCATAAAAATAGTAAAAGGAAGTAACTGCAAAGTCTGGTTCCATTTTATTGAAACAGAACTTTCAGAAATGATTAGAAAATCGTAAGCAAATTTAATAGTTTTATTTGAATCATTAATAATATAAATTCACAAATTCCCCTCAAATACTAAGTCTCAGCCTGACCTATCAATTATTTTCAATACTACAAAATAAAAATATACAAACTCCAAGATCTTCATCTTTTAACAAATCCACATTTAGAAAGTCAATTTTCTTAAACCCCAGCCATCTAATTCTACTGCAATATGTGAAGAATCAAGATGGATATATACATAATTTATTTTGAAGTGATTCCTCAGTCTATTGTCTTTATTATTATACATGAACCCAAAGTACCCAAGGGCCCAAGGCTGTGAACAGAGTATAACTAAAACAACATTAAAAATCTTATAAAAATATAAAATTAAGGCAAGTTCGAAAAAAGTGAATTTCAATATGAAAGAAATGCAAATAGTGGAACAGAGAAGTGGAGGAAAGAAAAGGGAAACAAGACAGATGGAAGGTAAGGTGATTTGATTAAAAACACAGAGAAAATAGTTTCAGGCTTGTTACCTTAAGATATGATTCTGAAGCACAAGAATGAGACAATTACAAATAACAATAATCACCTAATGTCATAGCTTCATATTTCTAGACTAGTTTCTTTAAGATAGTCTTCCCAATAGCTTCACCAAAAGTTATAAAATTTAGATAATTTAAAGTTTTAGTGAATTCTGTTAAGAGTATAGGAAATTACAGAATTAGGGAAAAAATTACTATTTAATAATATTTACACATGTAAATCAGAAGAAAATCTCACTAGACATAAAAAGACAAAATTTCACTGTTAGACATTACTCTTCATTTTCCTATTGCATCATAAGGTTTTTAATTACCTGAAATGAGAAGTCACATTATGCCATTAGCATTTAAATATAATATTTTTGTTATCACAACCATATATCTGAATCATGTACTATAATCTATAAGTGTTTTCATAATACATTATATTTCAATCAAAAAAATTAATGTGTCCCTATCATTAAGATTTACTATAAAACTAATGTCTTCTATTAAGTCTCCAGACCAAAGCTATGAGGATCAAGAGAAATTTTCTAGCAAGGTAGAGAAAGGGCTCGAGGAAAAGCACAAAAGGACAGTTAAAGGAGATGAAAAGTGTTTAAAATATTTGGAACTTCACTTACAAAGAAATCTAGCCAATTTGAGAATTTGGTGCCATTTTAATGTCAATGACTGAATCTCTAACCAAGATACAAAGAGAAGACATGACACTTGCGTTTTGTCCAACACAAAAGAGATTTTTTGCCTTTTTTTCTAAATAAGCAGACTGATTTTGGCGCACACACACCTAGAGCAGGTTTACACTGGGAACTTCACAGGATGTCACAAAGAAGACTCTGAATAGCAATCCAACAGTGAGGTTGACAGTTAATGAAAGCAGTTGTTCTAAATTAAGATGGTTTATTTTGTAAAAATAATTTGGTATATATACAAAGCAAAACCACTATATAAATTCTTCCTGCTTCTAAAAACTTATTTTGACCCACTTCCAATAAGAATGCAGGTAACAAACATTCTTCAGGTAAACCAACACATGACTGCATCTGCATTACATAAATTATATATTACTCTGATCTGTTTAAGGTTTCACCAGTACCAAAGTGTATTTATCTCAATATTTAATTTCTTGTTCAAAAGTTAAAAAAATTGAAGTTCTGAGGTGCTTCTCAACTTTTAAAATGCACATACATTCTCAAGTTTATTTAAAACAAAAAGAATAGAAAGGAAAGCAGAGAACTTCAGTTTCTAAAGGGAAGTTCAAAATAGCCAATTGAACAACTCATCTTGAAAAGCTCACCATTAGAACAGGAAAGGCAGGTATAAGCAGAGGCAAGAAAATGGGGTTAATGGGTTTTCTGGAATTGGTAGAGTACCCTGCCCAAGTTTCTTCACCTGAAAGGGGGATCAAGTATGTGTGAAGGTACCTGCTAAACTGCTTAAAATGTAGGAATGGGTAATGGTTCTCAAATGATATCAAGATAAGAAACCTTTAATTCAGCTGAGCTAAGGAGACAACAGCAATTACATATGCCAGCTGAGATTTCTATATTCCGGCCCTTCTCATTGCAAACTTTTCTATTTCTTCTTCCCCTTTCAGATGAAAACCCCTAATGTCCCAACACCAAATGTTTGAGAGGAGTTACCATTTTTCTTAGGCATAGAAGTTTGAGAGAGTTGGTAAAAGAAACCTCATTTCCATTGTTACATGAGATCCATTCCAGACACCACCTTTAAGAGCTCTATAAATGCACATACCCATAGAAATAATGTAGTTCTTACTTTTACAAAATCTTTGGAAAATAAACTGTTTATAATCTGGGTGCTGACCTTACTTTAATGACACAAAACTCTTTCAAACAGAAAAATCTTTGATAACTTGTGTTAACAAGCAGATAGCCTTGGAGACTGGTATACATTAAAATGTCAGTGGCTTACCAATAGTTGACAGTCCATATTATGATATCAATGATAGCCTTAATTTTTATGGAGTATTTTAGATATTAAAATGAAATTATAGCTTGTCAGAAGCTTATTTGAAAACAAAAGAGGCAAAAGTTTTAATATAACACACTTTTTGGTTAAATCCAATAATAGTAATGATAGTCAATGCTTAGTTTAGAACTGACAAACCATTTGATAGTTTTTGAAAAAGCACATATTAATACCATCTGAATTTTAGTTAAGAGTATGTGAAGCTCCATTCTATTAAAACAGAGACCTATCTAAGCAGCGTCAAGGCTTTTTGTTTTATATACATGGAGCATTCCTTGACTTAACATTTTCTTGTGTCATAATGATACTTTTTTAGGCTCATCATCTACAGTGGCCAGTGAGGACTGGGAATAGTGTGGTTTGGTTGGTACTTCTATACTTTAAGTATTATTTATGAAATTTAAGCAATTAACAGAAAAGACATATATCATTATAAAAACTCATGAAAAGAATCACAATTGTATTGAAATTATGTGTTATTTATCAAACTAATAAAAAGAAGCTTAATAATGATTACCTTATTGGAACATTTACTATAAAACACGTACCTCTTGTAAGGTATTAATATCTACTCCATCCCCTTGAATAACTCGAAGATAAGGTGGCAGTAACTTGTAGCCTTTTGAGTTCTCAGTAACAGGGAACTTCTTACCTAAAATATCCAAAACCTGTACAGGAAAATACACACCCAACACAAAATAACTAAAACTGAAAAGAAGTATAAAAGCTTTCCAAAGTTAAAAAGAAAATGATTTTCCTTTGATAGACAATTTTGAGACTATAAAATTACTTAAAAAATTTTATAACACTATACATAAATCTTCTAAAATTTAGTCTCAATTCCTTTTGATTATGACAGAAACAAGCATGCTATTTTCTATCAAGTGAATTTAAATGGCAAGTGGCTCAAAACATAAGATTTTTTCCCTTACATCTTTCAGATTATATAACTTGGGGGGTAAAAACAAAAATCTCTAACTTTAGTAGGAGATTAAACAGTAAATACAGTAAATATAGTAATTTTCAAAGGTATAGAAAGCATATTTAACTCATGATTATACTTTTTATTTGGATTTAGTCTGCCTGTGCCAATAAGCTTTGTTTGGTTTAATTTTGATGTAACAAGTATAAATCCACTTGAATTATAAATTTCAGAGAATTACGATATGTAGACAAAGCTGGAAATGAAATATATATCACTTACAGTTTTTCTGAAGTTCTCACTTAAAGATGATACCCATTTTTTAAAGCCAAATTGAACAATATGCAAATTGTACCACTCATTCATTCATTAACTACTGAAAGTTTTATAGCAGTTGAAATAACTACTGAATGTTTAATGTTGATTTGAAATTTCTCAGAAAGCTTTGTCAGAGATTCAAAAGACCTATCAGAATTTTTCTCCTCAACAATCACTGACTTTTCCTAGATAATTGGTTTAAGCTTCTACCAATGAGAAAATTTCATATTGATGACTCAGGTTATTCTTAAAACTAGGTCTACACATTTTTATTACATAATAGGAAAAACATGAAACTTGTTAAGTTTGATAAGGCCAAATTTGTTAATATTTCAGGCTCAGATTGGCCTATTAGTTAATAGGGTAAGAAAAGATCTCCTTGATTCTATATCCCCTCCCATTTTATTGACTCAGCACTGCTGAAAGAAAAAGACTTATTTCTAGCTTTTCCTAATATTTAATGTATCAGTAAATACATTCCTTAAATTCCTTAGAAGTGATTTCCACATCTTTCTTAAGGGGTAATTTTATCATCTAATCACTGGCTAGGAAACAGTGTGGTGAAGTGGGAAGGTGACAGCTAGAAAGATCTACAATGAAGACTTAGCTTATTCTACATGTTCTGTGACCTTGAGCAAGTTACTTTGACCTCTCTAAACCTGTTTCTTTGTCTATAAAAAAGAGAATATTTATCATAAAGTTTTCATAGAAATTAAATGACAGAACTTAAATAAAGCACCCAACATAATATTTTTCTAGTTGTAACCTGCTCCTATTAGTGTTTTTCAAAGAATGCAAACCAAATCCTGAACACTAAAAAAATGCAACATTGCTACACTGAGGATCAACAGTATCTCTAATGAAATAACTACTTGAAGTGTTTTCAATTTATTTTGCTCCATACCACCTTACACATAATTCTTTTGCACTAAAAACTTTAAAGATATAGCAATGACTTATGATAAAAGAAGCAGCAAACCATAAACTTGGTAACCAATTCACAAGATTGGTTAAAATGGCAATGCTACTAATTCTGAAAGTAAGTAGAAAAGAAAATATATATTCAACAGTACTTAACTGTCTATTTGACAGTACATATAAAACCCCCTAAGTCTGGGTATTCTTTCTGTTATTAATGTGTGACCTTGGGCAAATCTATTACTCTCTCTCTGGGCTGCAACTCTAACATAAGGGGACTGGTACAGATAGCTCTATAATGGTGTCTGTATAAATGAAATTAATAGTAGTGTTGATGCAGCTGGTCTATAGGCATTTTAATAATCAAGTTATGTATTAAAATTTACCTTTAATACAGTGTCAAGAGGATTTCCAGAATCAGGTCTGATTATTAGTGGTGCCTCTGTACTTCTTGATACTATTAAATGTCTTAGATCTTCACCCCATATTTTCTCACACGCATTATAAATGTCATAGCTATCGCTGACCACAGATACAGGCACTGATGAAAACTGTGTTACTATATGTTCAAAAGCATCTTTTTCATGGTCTTTCCCCCAAGCTGTTATGGTACTAGAAAACAAAATGAAAATAAAGATTTACTCAGGTAGGCACATTATCTGTTCCTGAATCATATCTCATGTTTACTATTCTACACTAAGGTGACCAGACGTCCCGCTTTTGGCGGGACAGTCCCGATTTTTAACAATTTGTCCCGCGTCCCGCGGCGTTTTAAAAAAGTCCCGATTTTTGGAAAGAATGCACAACAAGCTAGGGAATGGCGGGAGATAGACCAAATTTTTAATTAAGAATCCCCTCCCTCCCCGGTCAATGGTGTCCCGCTTTACCAATGTTAAAATCTGGTCACCTTATTCTACACCATTAACACTGCAGAGAAAGTGAGTGATTTAGTTTAATGAATGAGGATCATAAGGTTTGTTGAATAACTGGGCCAAACTACCCTTTGGCCTATTTTTTCTATTTCTCTCCAATAGTTACTTTAGCTTTTACGTCATACAGAACACCAACTAGTTATTTTTCTTTTTGGTTTTCCTGAACCTACTCAGTGAGCTAAAAATGTACTCACTGAGAGCACTCTATTCATTATGCCAAGATGTTAGAAAGAATAAACATGCTTCCATTATTTGCTAGGCAATATAAGTACCGTACTTGGATCCCCTCTGAATTTTCAAAAACGTGTATCAATAATAATAGGGATATGAGGGCTGTTCAGAAAAAATCCAGCCATTGTCAATATAATGATCAGTTACATGGCAGGATACTTTCTGGACAGCCCTTGTATATCTTACTTTTTAAAATCTTGCATTTAAAGACAATTACTCATACTATATTATAAACGTACATATAGTCAACTCTTTACCTGTTGTATCTTCAAATGGCCAGTTATAGGTAGTCATTTCATTTATAGATTATCCACTACCAATTAATACATGCCCAGGGTATAAGATTTTTAATATTTAGTTTGAGTAAAACATAATTAAGATGGGAAATAAAGTGTCTGAGTTTTTATAAGCCAAGAATAGCTATAGTTTTTTTTACAATGTCCTCAATATAGTTTTTATTGAATAGATTAATGTATGTAATTTAAATACTTGTTGGTTAACTAATACGTAATTTTAAACATTCTTAAACAGAATAATGAATTTGAAAATTGTTGCCATTTCCTCATGCCAAGCAATTTTTCTTTCTCCCTAGCTTTCTAGTCTATGCTTCTACCCCATTTTCCTAAGTAAAGTAATCCCATGTAGGTATAAATTTATTTTAAAACTGAATGAAGAGTCATACTAATTTATGCTTAAAATTGTCACTTTATTTTTTTTCTAAAGGAGTGGAGTAAACTTCTCCTGTGCTGTCAATAGTATGCTGGAGATAGCAGACCATGTACAATTCAGGGTTATATTATAAAGACTTAGCTACCCAGAGGCTATTCTTTGTCTGAAATGGATAGGTACCCTATCTATATAAAACTCTTTTACAGTTAACACTCTTCTAAACAGTTACAGAGGCTGCCAGTAGATATGATGCCAACTTTATTTCACACAAGCATCTGCAGGCTAAGGGAAAATTAAGACATCAATGAAGAGAAGCCACTTCTTCATATCAAGAATTGCTACTGTCTTCTTTATAAGGGAGAGAATTAAGCTCAAAGAATATGTTAGAGGTCATGCCAGCCATTATACCTTTTCTAGTATAGTATTTGGTATGTGGAAATCCTAAATATTTGGTCAATGAATTCTACTCATTCTATCATTCCAACTTCCAGCACCAAATTTGATACCTTTCCAAAGTCTGAGGTAAAAGCTATGATACTGAATACTTCTAAGTCCAGACTCACATATTCCTTAAGAAAATATAATAGCAGTGCTCTAAATTTTAGAGTTCTCCTATTTTGAAGTTATTTTAGCTGTTAGCTCATTTATCCTCAATGAACTTCTGATGCTGGCGATATAATATTTTAGCTCCTCCTTTTGTTGGCTAGATGGAAGAACTGAAGAATAGAGAGTTAAGTGACTTGCCCAAGGCCACCCAGTAAGTCAGCTGTAAGGGTTATTCAGATTTCCCAACTTTCGGTCCAAAGCCCTATTCACTATACTATGCTATAGTATAAGATTTTTATGTTTAAGAATATATGAAATGTTCTTATATATTAAGGAATCGAAAATTTACAAATGCAATTAAATATTATGTGATTATAAATATAAAATAGATTTTCACTGTTTTTACATGAAGGTTCTAAAGGTATTATCCATTCTGATTTATAGTACCATACTCTTTATTATTTTGAAACAAAACCAGTCAAGAGTCTAATATATGGATACATTAAGTTTTTAAAAGATGCATATATGTCTAAGTCCAAAATAAAAATACTGTAACCTTCAAACCTTTATCTGTTGACAATTTCTCCAGTTTCTCTAGTCTTAAATGCGAAAGTATTCAACAAGTTTCTACCAATACAGCAAAGCTCATACATGTCAGCTGAAATCTACTCTCTACTGAGCCCCAATTCAAATTGTCGAGTTCTATCAATTTCATCTCCCAAGCCACTGTTCATGTGTATCCACTTCTTTCCATTCATTTAGCCACTTGGCTTTGAACCTTATCATCTCTGAAAACTGTTGCAATAGCTTTCTAAACTAAAAACTGTTACCATAGCTTCCCAACTAAAATTTCATGGGATGGAAGCTTGTATAAAGACAGGTCCTACCTTTTTGTTTCTCTTTTTTTCCAATTCAGAGGATATCCTATCAAAATAATCTTTCTAACATATTTCTCTTACATTAATTCTTTACTCACTAACTTTAATGCCCCCTGCCATTAAAAAATGTAAATAGCATAACCTGGCAGGAATTTGAGGGCCTTTGCTAAAACTGTCTTCCCAGTCTACCTTATGTTGCCCACAAAATCTCTATTTTTCATTTCTGATTCCCTAAACACATTCACACTGTCCTCTTTCAGGATAATGCCTGATGCATGGTAGATATGTAATAAATATTTACTTAAGAGAATGAGTGATTCCTCCATGACTGTGAATGCCATTAAAATTTACCAGTCTTTTAAGAGTCAAGATTTCACATACCGTTCCCATAAAATCTTTTTTTCAATTTTTTTCTTTCCTTTTTTAGGGTGGGGGGGGGTGAGGGGGTTCATTTCTTTGTCTTTTATCTATAAAATCTTGATCCTGCCAGTGGAATACAATCTTTCTTTTTTCTTCCGTTGTACCACTATACTTTAATTGTACCTCTTTAGATCAACAGAGCACTATTTTTATCCTACAGACAGGGCAGTTTTTTTGTTTTTTTTTTAAAAATCTTTCTATCCCTTGGAGCTTCAGTAGATTGTCTTGAAAAAAAGCTCAGCTTTATTCTAAGCTCACTACTAGTTTTGGCACCCTGCAATATTCAAGTATGAGAACTTAATAAACCTATCCAAACAGTAAATACATTTTATTTGTAAGAACCAGAAATAAGGTTTGGCATACATTTTGAAAACTCCACTGACTTTCAATAAAGTTAACTCTAGGGCCAGAGTAACTGCTGCCTAGACTGTAATTGCCTTCTAGTTAAACTTGAGATGGTTTAGTAAGATCAGAGAAGGAAGCACAAGAAGAATCTGAACTCACTTTCATCAAAAGGGGTTAGCTGCTCATGTACAAGTGAGGGTACAGGGCTGAGATGGTAATTTCTAGGGCAAAGATAGGTGAGGTCACGTACAAGAGCAGGGAAAGGAGGAAAAGTGACCAGGTCTTACAGTGATGCCTCTAGACTTAATTTAACAAATAAAATATATCTACATATGGCAACAGAACAGTTGAAAAAGTCCCTAACATAAAATCTATATGGCGATATAAGATTTGAAAACAGCTCTTAAATTATTTCTATTAACAGTAGGGTGGTTAAATGGTCTCAGTACCTCCCTGATACCAATCTTTATACAAAGTATACATACTGGATTTATATTGCTTAAATCAGGCCTGGGCAGACTTTTTAAGGGCAAGGGCTATTTCTAATATTCTCCAAGTTTCACTGGCCACTCACTAGGTATTTATTTTCACTTGCTCAAGTACAAATAGAAGACTTGACTGTGAAGAGCCGTTTCTTGCCTCTAGCAGCTGTATGTGTGTGTATGCACGAAAAATGTGTTTCTTTTACATTAAGCTGCCTAGCCACTAGGCCCTAGTGTAATGTAGCATGTGCTATGACACTTTCTTCCTAAATTGCTTAGACAGTGATCGACATCTTACCCAGCCCCGGCTTAAATTCATGGAAGAGTTACTTAAATATATGGCTCTGTAGCTAAGGAAAACATCACTGAATTACAAGTACAAGAGTGAAAGAACTTAATAGTTTTAGAAAACAAATGTTTAGATAATAGGAGGGTGAAAATAGAATTTTACCTGTGCTCAGCTGCTGGAACAGAATAGCCTGGAACAGGATCTTTCGTTCCATAGTATTTTTTAATTAAAGCAATTCCTGCTACTGTATCTGTTCCTTTGAAGTTAACCAAATGAGCAGATGCTCCGATGCCAGCAGTCTTGAAAATAAACCATAAATCAAAATCCAAAAAAAGAAAAAGACCCATCCTTGAGGTATAAAACAGCTCCTAAAGAAATTATTGTTTTCAGCTAGAGATAGTTAACTATTATCAGATAACAGTTCCTATGACAAAGATCCAGTTTTTCCTAAATATTTAAGTATTCAACTTTTACCTCCTCAAAGAGATTTAAGACCTATCCCCAATTTCCATCACTCTCTTTTCTCTTACGTTCCCTTGTGCTTCTCTGTAGCATTTCTGACATCTGGTATATTTATTATATCCATCCATCCATCCATCCGGTATATAAAGAATAGGGCACAGGTTGACACATAGCTTAATATATATTTGGTCACTGAATCTCTGGAATTTCAAAATTTGGCCTACATAGGACCAACATCAATATAATAATTTCCCAGAAAGTTTATCATGGTAATCTATCGACTATCCATATTATTCAATGAGGTTCATTTCAGTTTCTTACCTCTTGGGAAGAGACTCCTCTGTAGCCAAAATCATGCAACTTGTATTCCAGACCATCTAAGTTACCAGATGTTTCTAACAAATATTTGGCCAATATTTTTTTCTGCTCTCTAGAATTTGTGGCAACGGTGATTGGATACCAGGACTGAACAAGAATAGTCTGTAGTAATAAAATTAACCACATATATTAATACATAAAATATTAGATTCTTTCTGAAGAAAATCCTAGCTTTTTCTAGAGATATACCCTAGACTTCCACACTACTGGAAATACCATCGAGACATTTTAACTGTATAACAGGAGGTCTACACATGCAGTCCAGATAAAGTGCATAGCTCAGCTCTCAAATCAGCAACATAAAGGAAAAGCATACTAGGCCTTTAATAATGTCAAATTACCTAAATTCTATCCAGTGCTCCAAAGACATATTTAGAAAGACTGTCTATGATGAAGGAACAACTTTAAAAAAGATTTTCAATTCGTCATGGATTAATAGTTTTATTAAATATACTCACACTTGAATGGTGAGGCATTCCCACTAAAGTTTCTAAATGGTTATCCTTGATTTCTGTATTTAATGTGAACCTGCATCAAATTGTTCATGGACCAGCACTGGTCCATGAACTACACCTTGAATAGTATGGGTCTAAAGTTACTCATTTACTCTAGGTAGTCTTCGGTCTAATTTTGCCTTGAGTCTAATGTGAGTTGGTAGACTATATACTTGAGATATTTTTCCTCAGCACTACAGAATTCTTATTCACTGAGTATGCTTTATATACCCTGGGCTTTTATCAAGTCATTATAAGATCACACAAAACATTTCTGCATATGCTATAAAACTGCACGGCTACCGTCTGTTTTATAACTTAGTGCCTATTATACTGAGGGTGCCAAAAAAATATATACGTATTTTTTAAAAAAAGATATATTATATTGTTTTTGACAGAGACAGAGAGACAGCGATTAGGGAGAGGGCCCAGAGCAGTCTCCATAATTGTACGTCATCAGTTTTTGGCATGGTTTCATTCCATACAGGTGGGCGTGGGCCGCACATGGTGGGAACTGGGTGTGGAGGAGGGGAGGCCTCCTACATGGAAGGCACACCCCCTCAAGCCAGGGACCAAAACAGGGGCCTCCCACATGGGAAGTTTGCCTCAGCAAGAACTGAACTGGGATGCACACCCCAGTTCAGCATATGGGTCTCCAAAGGCTGGGGCCAGAATTCAATCCTCAGTCTCCAGGGCTGCAAAGCAAGCATTTAACCCGCTGAGCCATCCTGGCTTTCCCTGTATACATATTTTAAGAGATGTAATCTATATATTACTTTTTGAAGTTGAATTATGGTAGCAATGTGTAGTATTATGTTCAATCAAAAGGTAGTGTTAATCAAATGAATGCTAGCTAGCTAGCATTACCATGAAGTAGGCAGGACAATAATAAAAAAGGTGGAAGCACGGTTGTCATTTAAGGAGTGCAAAATCATTTTGAAGTGGTATCTGAAATTTGAGAATGTTGTGGAAGTGCAATGACTATGGAGGCATAAGTAATGCAACAGAACTTCCAACACATTTAACAACTGCACGTATTTGTAGTAAGTCTGAGATTTACAGTAAATTGAAATGGCATGCACAGTGATACAAGTGGACACTTTGGTCAACATTGCCCAAGCAGTAGTTCGCTGTAATCAGAAGTGTCTGGATGCTGATGGTAACCACTTTGAGCACCTCTTAATAATTGCAGAAGTCAAACTTGACTTGCATTTATCTTTTGTTACCGGTATATATGGAGTATTACAATTTTAATACTGTTTTTCCTTTATTAAAATGTGTATACATTTTTTTGGGCACTCTTCGTATAAATCTCAAATGAGAAAATAGGAGAACTGCTAGGATCCTACTTTCTGAAACCAATAACTGTCCCTTGGTTTCCTTTCTTTTCTTGGCTGCTAGGAAACTCCAAAATAGCCTGATTTATAATCACAGCAACCGTATTAATTATTATGGCTTGGGAATTCATTCTTTGTCCATTCTAGGATCATAATTTTCTATTTTTATTTTATAAATAGCCTCAATTTTGTTTTAGAAGTAGCTGCTATGATGGCAATGTCTGAGCTCAATCAAGACGCTATTTAATGGCTTAAATTTTATAAAACTAGCTTTTATGAATAGCAGATCAATGAATAAAATAAGTGAAAACAAATAGAGATTATTTAACCTTGGACTCACCGACTTGGTCACTGAGAAAAAACTAGCATTAGACGCCTATGCCTGATATAATAAGGTCACAAATCTTTGCAGCTCTTCTCATCGAGATGAAATCTGTTCCATCATCTCTTGATTCTGGGCTGTTCTTATGATTTACTTTCAACCAACAGAATGTGGTAGAGGTCATATTTATGACTTTCAAGCTTCTGTTTCAAGAGGTTTTGCAGTTTCTGCTCTTGTTCTCCTAGAATCCCAAGACTACCATGCTGTGAAGGACCCTACATTATGGAGAGATGCCCAGTAATCCTTGCTGAGTGAGGCCCCAGACATGACAGTGAGGTCATTTTAGATGGTCCTATCCCAGCTGAACCTTCAGCTGAGTGCAGATGCAGAAGTCTTAGTAAGACCAGAAGAGAATCAGTTGGTTGACCACAGATCATGAGAATAGTTGTTTTATTTTAGGGTAGTTTGTTACATAACAATAGAAAACTGATGCATCTTCTAGCTTAAACTCTATAACCAATCATATCTAATTTCTAAATATTCTGCTTTTGAAATTACTCTTCTGATTCCATTGCCAATGCCCAAGATTATCCTACCTCTAATACTTTAGCTTCTCTGACTTTTCATACCACCACTGGTTGGGTATTCAGGCTGTGTCTGTCATTCCTTAAAATTCTCTAATAACTATCTACTGTCCATAGTGGGAAAAAGCCAATTTATATAGAAAATTGAGGCCTTCTATAATCTTACTTTGTTTACCATCTAAAGGTTTATCCTCTATTATATTTTCTATTTTTATGCTGCAGTTCCCTTCAGGCTATTTGCTATTCTAAGAATACTGTGTCATTCCATCAGTTCTTCCACTCCCTTATTAAATCTTGTTTATTTTTTCCATTTCATGATTCCTTAGACAAAATTACGGTACCTATTTTTCAGCTACTAACTCAGCATTCTTAATTATGCTAGTGGTTACGGTAGTTAAGAATTGCTCACTTCCAAAGGCCCTTACATAAGACATATATTACTTTAATTTTTGTGCCCAGCATTTTTTTGTATATAGCTGGCACAATCAGTGTTCATTTGTTGAATTTAATTCAATCAACTTTCATAATTTAACTTAGATTGGTATTATCTAGGATTATGGGAAAGATAAAACATAATGTGAACAACTGTAGTTGAGTTATAAAGGTAGATGATTGACCGACTTTACCCCTTGAAAAATGTCAGGGAAGGAGAGAAATAACTATCAGAAACAGTGATCCTTTACATCACCATTTTAAAATCAGCCTAAATTATACTCATAATTAAATCAGTCCTCTTTAAAAAAGATCACTGTAGGTATAAGCAAGGGGAAAAAAAGCAAGTTAGTCTGGGTTAATCTAAGGTCTAACAAAGTACCTTGTTGGAAACTTTTCCAAAACAGCAATTTGTCCACACAATCAAGATTAAATTTTTAGCCGAAAACTAAGATGAAAACACTAAAACTAAGATTAAAGTAAATGACCCTGCAGATTTTATTTAAGATGTATTTATTATAATGCTGTTGGTGCAGGATAAAGAATCTTAGTGAATAAGAAATGGTGTGCTACGGCAGAAAGGGGACTGGACCTACTCTGTTAACTAGTCTGATCACCTCTCAGAGCTCAATTTCCCCATCTGTGAAATGAGGTAATTTGATTAATGTAATGGTTTTTAAAGTCATCTTTTCTTTTTAACAAAAAAAATGTTTTGTTTTATTAATTTGGTTGGAAAGGACAGTCAGGTTTAGCCTAAGAAGCTCATACCTTAGCCTCTCATAAGTCTGAAGCATCTCTGTAGAACCTTTAAGTCTCTTTTAACACATTCGTCGCCGCATCACCCATATCTGGGTGACGGGTATGCTTCCGTGGGGGCCCCGTCACCCAAATATGGGTGACGCTCTTCTTGTTCAAGTAAATAGGATTTTCAGTTGGATTTTTAAAAGGAATTTAATGGAATAAGCACTGAAATATAAATATAGAATATACAACATAAAAATATTAAAAATATACACATTATACATTATACATATTATACATTATATTACATTATACTATGTCGCATGGTGTTCGTTAAAACACTCTAAACACATTTGAGGTGATTTTGGACAATTGGAACAATATGTCGTAGTTTTTTTTACATTTTTCTTCGCTTCTCGGCGTTTGGCAGTTTGCCTCTTCTTCTGGTAACATAGGTTGCACATCCTTCTTATAGGTTTGCCCTGCTGATTCTTACGAATCTGTAAATGGTGGGACACGTTCTTTGTTTTATTTCTATTATTGTCGGGCATAGCATTTTCCGAGGACACTATTCGGTAACAAGAAGTTCCCGAAATTTTCTTATTTCTATTTTTTTATTTGTGGCTCTCTGGTACACAATGTGAGCATTTACTATACTTGTTCCTAAAAGCAAATGTAGTGCTAATTTCTGATACCACTTGATACTTTTCCGTATCGTTGTGGCATACTGTATGACACCATCTGATAGCTTCTGTCGATGCCAGTTTTTCCATTATTATATGCCAGTACCGCCAAAGGTTTCTGTTTCAGAGGACGACCGCGATGAGTAGAATTTGAGCTTGGAATCATGATAGGTGGATGTTTTGCTGATAACATCCTAACATCGCGAACATTCTTCCATTTTAGCACCACAATACCCTTGTCATCTTCTCGTGCTATCATTTCACCTCTCTTCAATGGTTATGACTTTACAAAATGTGGCATAAATTTTTTGTTGCACCGTATAGTTCCAAAGACATGCATCTTGAGTTTTAAAAATTTGACTGCTAATTCACAACTCGTGTAAAAGTTGTCAACAAACAAAGTTCGTCCTTCATTTAGCAATTTATCTGCAAGTTCAATGAAGATGTTTTCAGCTATGCCAACTTGTTTTCTCCCGCTGGTATCTCGTCCAGAATATACTTTCGCAGACCACGTATACCCTTCGGTGGAGCATAGTTTGAAAAGTTTTATACCATACTTATGTGATTTCGTCGGTATATATTGCCTGAATATCAGTCGTCCCCTCCAAGGGACCATTGTCTCGTCGACTACAATACCTTCGCCTGGTGAAAAGACATTTTGATAATTGTCTATCAATGCTTAGGAGTGGTAAAACTTTTCCAAGTCTGTTACTTTCTTCTATCGTTTCGTTATTTACAAAATGCAAGTTTGCTAACAGTAATTCGAAACGATTAAGGGACATCCTGCTGCACGGAAATGGAAAGTTGTAAATAGGGTCCATTGACCAACATCTAACGAGCGGTGTCTGTACTAGACCCTTTCAAATCATCAGTCCGATAAATTTTCTAATTTCTTCAGAAGTGGTGGGTTTCCATCTGTTCAGTTGCACATGATCAGTCATTTCATGTTGATGCAGTTTTTGCTCTGCATATTAGTCTCTGTGACTAATAGGCTTATTACTTTTTCGTCTAAGAATAGCGAAAGCATTTCACTTGCGCTAATATCAGATGGCAAATCCATGAGAAGCCCACCTTTTCCGGTGAACGGAAATGATTGTTGCCTGTTGGCGAATTCATCCCACTGGATATTGTCCAGTGAATCATCAACAGAGTTCAGTTCCTCTTCGTCCATAGCAAGTTCTTCCAACATGTCATCAGGATCTTCACTTGCATATGATTCCTCAGTGTCGGAGTCTGAACTCGAGGAAATTCTATTCATCCTTCTTCTTCTAAAACTCACTACTTCGTTATCACTACTCTCCTCACTTTCAATTATACCTTTACGCCGTCCAATGAACATTTTGAGGATAAAAAAGTCACTGACATGCGTCTCAAAAAAAGTATGCTTCTCGACTAAATGAAGGATCTGGGATAATTGCAGAGAGATCCCAGGTAGCCCTCTAGCCAAAAAGGTTATCGTTCTCCCCACTTCGGAACTAAATACTTTGTAATGAATTGAAGGTTCGATAATGTTACTCAAGTTACATCCCTGCTTTTTCCTGCTTATCGCTCTGTTTACGTTCTGGCACTCCGCCGGTCAGACTTGGGCCCGGCAAGAAACTCAGGCGAATCACGCTGGGCGACAAACGTGTTAAATATGTTTTGAAATCTGATTTGAGGACTAAAATTTCTTTTAGAACCAATACTGAAATTGGTAAAGCAATTCAAGAATTTCAGTGGGTTTTAAAATTCAGTATATGATGAATAACACTGCATGGTGATTAAAAGTGCAAAAATGTTATTAATAGCTTTGAACATACACTGGGAGAAAGAACTGGAAGGAGCACTATTTAGTACTATAATTTAAAATATTTTTTAAATTTAGGATTGTCTCTGAAGAGCATATTCAAGTTTGTAAATAAGTTTACAGGGTATTGGATTTGTTAACAGGTTTCACATAATAGGTGATAAACTTGGGTTGAACGGATTAAGAGTAGGATGAATCTTCTGTAACTCCACATAAAAGCTCACAAAGAAAGCGAAGTTACTATGAAACTGTCTCTTCTGGAGACCTAGTATTGAGAGTAAACACATTGTTTTATAAAATATGGCTCTATCAGAAACTGTAATAAGGGACTGTGACAGACCATAAATTTTATACCTAAGTAAAAATATCTGAAATTTAAAATAATATATTATATATTAATAAGTTAGAAGATAAACTTGATAAATTTGTTTCAGGTTATAAGCAAATAAAAATAAACTATGTACACCCTTTTCTTTAAAATCTAATAGTCTCACATTGGATTTTGCATTTAATAATTTTTAAATTAAAAGTATTTATACCATTTGCTAGGAAATTACTGCTCTAATATATTTATAAAATTTTTTACTTTATAGTTTTGTTGTTAGTGAAATAGACCAGAATAATAATGATTATTATTAAAAGGTTTTTTTTTTCTTTTTTTTAAGATTAGTGTTTTTTCATGGTCTGAAGAGGATAAATGAAAATATACACTAAGCAAAGTAGATTGGGAACTAGTTCTTTATGTCTATAAATATCTGCTTGAAGTTCAATTAGACACAAAGGGAGTACTTTTTAAAACTAAATCCTCAATTAAGAAAAGTTAAAAACAGTGAAAAAAGGTTATCCACAGATGATGATTTCTACAATAAGATATATCTATTTAGAATCCTCTGGCATTGAAGATAAAAGAATAGAGTAGATAATGTAGTAAAGAACTCCTTTACTCTGTGTTTTTATAATATCATCCTTTTAAAATGAAGTATTTGCCAGTACAAATACTATAACAATTGTACCCCCCCAAAAAAAAAAAAAAAAAATGTTTCTTTTACTTTGAGTTCACGATTGTTTTAAGACACAGGAATAAACTATTTAAAATCTTCATTTTAGTTAACTGAACTTTTCTGAGCCTATACACCTATTAATATTAGTTGATGGCCCATTAAGAGTCTATTAAGAAAGTTTTAAATTTCCTGTCAACTTAGCAAAAATGAATTTTAAACATATTCTTGGACCTCTTTCTTATTTCTAAACTTTGTTTAGTATTTATAAATGAACCTCAAATATATTGTTTTATAATAACAAATTGGTTTAACCAATAGACTAATAAGATAAAGAGTCAGTTCTAAGTACTAAGTAAATACCTCTCAAATACAAACGTCCTATTTCTATGGTCACCTTTTATATTTCCTGGTATAAATAAAATGTAAATTAAGCTATTGAGGAGCTAAGTACATTATTAATATCAAAACTATGAGCATGTAAAAACATATGATTGCTTAGGTACAGATGCATGGAAAACAAACAAAAAGGCTTTAATATAAACTCAATCTATAATGTAGCCAGCCTCCTTTTGGGCTTAGATATTGAACATGGGAATCTTGAATGTCTTTAGATGAGAACTATCTAAACACAGGTGGTAACGCCTAGGCCCTTAACTGATTAGATAAATGAGAAAGCAGTTATAAAAAATTTGAACAAAATTCCTTTAGTCTAACTGGTACAGAACAGCCATAAAGTATCTTAAGTTACCGTACTAAGAATACAGTCTGACAATTAAGTTCATGAACTCATCCTAGAAAAAGTATTACATACCTCATTGCTGAATATCATTCTGGTTGCCCTTGACAAGCTATGCACTGATGATGGCACCGAGTTCACCCTTCAAAACAATTTTGGAATTGTTTTTGGAATGTCCATCAGAGCCATCATTGATGTCCTGAATGTTATCAAAATGTCTTCCTTTCAAAATTTCCTTTATCTTTGGGTAAAAGAAAAGTCATTGGGGAGCCAGATCAGGTGAGTAGGGAGGGTGTTCCGATATAGTAATTTGTTTACTGGCTAAAAACTCCCTCATAGACTGTCGTGATGCAAGAGCCATGAGTTGTCAGAAAGTTCAGGTTGTTTTCGTCTTTTTCATGCAGCCCTTTTAGCACTTACAAATAGTCAACTTGGTTGACTGTCCATTTAGTACAAATTCATCATGAACAATCCTGCTGATATTAAAAAAGGTTAGCAACATAGCTTTGACTCCTGATTTGGACTCATGGAACTTTTCCGTGGAGAACTGGCTGACTTCCATTTTGCTTTTGGATGTTTTGTTGCAGGGACATACTGGTATGCCCAGGTTTCATCACCAGTGATTAACATGGCACAAAATAACATTTTGCTTCTCCAAAAGGACTTGGCAAACTTGGACTCTTTCTTTTGTTCATTGGAGAGTTCCTTTGGGACCGTTTTTTGCATATACTTTTCTCACACCAAGATTTTCAATGAAGATTTTCCTGTTTCTCTATCGATGTTTACTTGGTCTGCTATGCTCAGTCAGCCGACGATTTTGACGCCCTACTCAACAGATTTTCTGCAATGTTTTCTTCAGTTCTGCTCTTTACTGGCTTCCCTGACCTCTCTTCATCAGTGATGCTTTCTCTCCCCTCAGAAAAATGTTTAATCCATTTGTACACTGCTGTTTTCTTCATAGCATTATTCCCATAAACGTGGTCTAACGTGTCTTTGATTTTTACTTCCACTCTTGCCAAGGTTAACAAGAAATTTAATGTTTATTCATTGTTCTAATTCAAGCTCTGACATTTTTGTGACAGCACACAAAAACATGTAACAACAATGAACGCGACTCAGCAAGGCACCACCACTTGTGAACATGAACACAGCTATGAGTCCTTACCGAGTAGTTTGTACAGTGCCGCCAACATAAATGCTGGTGGCAAGTTCGCTAACTTAATTGTCAGATCTTGTATCTATACTGTTTTTCTAATTTTTCTCTATGGTAATATGCATTTAGGATTGCAACAAAACGGAAGCCATTTGAGCTATAACAGTAATAATTCTTAACAATTTGACTTAGGTAAAATCTCAGCACATTAGATTTCACCGGAAGGAACCTTAAAAATTTAGTCCAACTGTCATTTTATAGTTAAAGAAATTAAGGACTGGAAAAGTTTATTAAATTATAGGAGGTTACATAACTTAACCTCCTAACTTAATTAGTAGCAATTTTTAAACTAAAATCTCAGTTGGTTTTTTTTTTACATCTTCAATTAACATTAAAAAAAAGAATAAAAAACAAAACAAAATAGTTCACCTCAATCCAATTGGTAAGCCAGTAACACTCTGGATCTGTGTTTTCCACTGTGAAGAGAACATTTCCTCTGGGAATGACAAAGCCCTCGGGAACAGCTTTTACTTCTATTGGAAGATGTCCATCATATTTCTGGTAGGAGACAACAGTGAATGTATTCATTCAACAGATGACATGAAGTTTTCTGTTTTAATAAGGTTTTTTAAATATTTTATAGGCTCTAAACTTATTTTGATAGAAACTGTAATTACAGATGTCATTATAGTAAGCTTTCAGTTAATCAGCACCCATAGGGATTGGTAGATGACAGGTAAATGTAAGCAGACTCTGTTAACCAGAACTGAAGCAAACAGCACTCTTAGCCAAAGGTTGCTTGAATTCTGGTTAATGGACAGTCTACTGTAGACTGTTAGTCATCTACCTAGTTAGAATATCTTCATCCTGAAATAAGATTAGTTAGCAGCTTATGCAACTGACATTAATTTTTCCATTTTATATTGTCAAAGTACTTCTGCTATGAATATTTATCATCATTAGAAGATACAGAAAATTTTAAATGGATAAAAAAAGTATTTCCCCCCACTCTTTCAAAAAAATAAATTAAAAGAAAAAAATAAATAAATAATTTTATTCCAATATATTCCAAAAACACAATCTTTCTTCTAAATAAATAAGTTCTTTCTTTCTTTTTTTTAAAGTTGTTTTTGACAGAGAAACAGACAGACAGAGAGATAGAGAGAAGGGGGTGAACCCAGAGCAATCTCCATAGTTGTACATCAGTTTTTGATAGTTTCATTTCACAGGTGGGAGCGGGGCTGTGCAGGGAAAGAACTGGGCAAGGGGCCCCCAGCATGGGAAGCAAGTCGAGGGTGGGGGGTGGGAGCTGAACTGAGGGCCTCCAAAATGGAAAGCTCACCCTGGGGAGAATCAAATTGGGGGCACACACCCGCACCTCAGCATACGGATCTGTACAGGCCGGGGCCAGGACTCGATCCTTGGACCCCAGGGCTGCAAATGTGCACCCAACCTGCTGAATCACCTTGGCATCCCCTGAGCCATCCTGGCATTTCCCATTTTCGTAAAAGAAAGGTTAAAGACTGAAAGATAAATAAGGGACTGCAACTGAACAGTAAAACAAAACAAACAAAATAACAAACAAGGGGAAGCCGGGATGGCTCAGTGGGTTAGGTGCTCACTTTGCAGTCCTGGGGACTGAGGATCGAATCCAGCCCCGGCCCGAGTGGACTCATATGTTGAACTGGGGAGTGCCCCCAGTTCAGTTCTCACCAGGATGAGACCCCGGTCCAGTTCCTGCCCTGTGCAGCCCCGCGCCCACCTATGGAACAAAACTATGTGGAAACACCAATGATGTTCAATTATGGAGGCTGTTCGGGGCCCTCCCCCTTCTCTCTGTCTCTCTTTGTCAAAAACAATAAAAATAAATCTTTAAAATAACAAACAACAGAGAGATACCTGCCAGTTGAAGAACTTTAAAGAGGTTTTCTCTTTATTCTGGTAGCAGACCTGAAACCATTTTGGCAGTAGATAGACCACATGTTACGTATAATTTCTTGAGCTTTGGCAATCAATATCCAGTGCAACAATTGTGTTACGTTGAGAATATATTTGCTACATGGCATGTTACAAGATATTTAACTACGCCTCTCCTCTTTTAAAGCTAGAAGCTGTGGCTAACTTTTGGCTATGAAGGCAATTTATCAGAAATCCTTATAGTTTATTTCTGTGAATGGGACAAGGTAACTAGATAAAAGAATAAACTGTTAGACAAGAAGCTCTAAAGACCTCATGATATTGCAGAAAGAATACTGCCTGAGAACTCCTGGCTTGGACTTGAAAGCAAGTAGATCTTGGACTAGTCATTTAACATCTCTAGGTCTCAGACTCTATGTTTGTAAAATAGGGTTAGACAAGATCATCTGGAGAACTTATGCATCCCTAAGATTCTCTGAACATAAAATCAAAAGGTTTATCACCCTAGCCACTGGGAAATATATTAATAAGCACAGCATCTAACTTATTTATTACTATTATCTTTACAACAAACCAAATGAGATAAATGTAGGAGTAGCCAATAGATTTTACTAACCTTACTTAAGACATGGAAAAACTATAGCAGAGTGCTTACATGACTTCAAAAACCCAAAATGAAAAAAACAAAACAAAATACCCAAAATGCCAAAAAGTAAAACTCAGTATTACAATAAAAGAATGAAAGTAAAAATATTTCTAATTAGTGTTTAATAGTCTATAACAAGACATTCATTTTTAGATATAAATTAACACAATATGAAAAGATGCCAATAGATCTCATTCTCAATATATCTTTGTAATATCTTCACTTAAATCTTATAATTTAATTTCCATGTCTGGATTCCTCAAAATTTAAGCAACAGATACAAACCTGTTATATTTCAGTACAATGAAGAATACAAATCAACTTCACGGATCTGTACCAAGCTATTCTAACTACTCAGTAAGGAAAACTTCCTAGAATTATAATGCAGTGATAAACTCACAGCATCTATTTTCTTCTTTTTTTTATTTTTTAAAGTTTTTTTTTATTGTTTGAGAGAAGGTGAGAGCGCGAGAACGAGAGAGAAGTGGAGAGGGGCCAGAGCAGTCTCCATAGTTGTAGGTCATTAGTTGTGACATAGTTTCATTCCACACAGGTGGATGTGGGGCCACACAGGGTGGGAATTAAACAGGAGTCTTCCACCTGGGAAGCAAAAACCTTTACTGCCATCTCGGATACCAGTTGTGCCATAGCTCAGCATATGAGTTTGCATGGGCTGGTGCCAGGATTCGATCCCCAGACATTATGGTTTCAAGGTAAGTGCTCAATCTGCTGACCTATCCTAGCATCCCTTTCTTAGATAATCTGTAGCCAAGAAAATAGAGCTAAGTTTTGTAATTACCAAACAACCCTGCCCTTTCTTAATTACAGTGTATTTTGAAAGGACTAAATCATCTTAAAAAAATGCAAATTTTAAAACTGTGATTCACTATATTCTAATGAATTATTTAGACCTGCTGTAGATTGGAAGCTGGGATGGCTCAGCAGGTTAAGCGCAGCCCTGGGGACTGAGGACTGAATCCCGGCTCCGGTCTGTGCAGACCCACGTGCTGAACTGCGGTGTGCTTCCCATGCGGGAGGCCCCCAGTTCAGTTCTTGCACCCCCAGTTTGACCCCTGGCTTGATAGGGTGTGCCTCCCACAATGGAGGCCCCTAGCCCAGTTCCTGCCCTGCGCCTCCCCCACTCACCCCTCCACCCCCACCTGTGTGGAACGAAACCATGTCAAAAACTGATGAAATTCAACTATGGAGACCGCTCTGGGCCCTCCCCCTTCTCTCTGTCAAAAACAATAAAGTAAATCTTAAAAAAAAAAAAGAAAAGTTGATCAAAACATGAAAGCATTTTTTACCTCAAGAATGTAGTTCCATCCCTTTTCATTAAAGACATCATCTTGGAAATGCTCTCTGTATACCTCTTTGGCTTCCTGGATCTTCTCTTTGGTCACTACTTTACCTAAAAGAATAAACATTTGTTTACATTTTGAAAGGCATTCTGTGAATTGCTGAGTTGTCCTGGTATTAATGTCTCTAGCTATATCACTCATTAAAATAAGAACTAAGAACTAAGAAGTTAAATAACTCACCCAAAGTCAAAAATAGGGCCAGAAAAAAAATGCACTTTCACTCATTCATTTTCTCACTCTAGGTATGTTGATTTCTTATTTGAAAAGTAAATGTGCAGTAAAAGAAATTAGTACATGTATAATATTTTTTAAAAATCACAATAAATTAACTTCTAAGAATGCATGTTTTCTGTTAATTTCTATACTCTTCAAATTTGAGAGAGTAAGCCTTTGACAAAGATGATTTTGAACCTTCTCACTTTATTCAGAAAGGATGTCTTAAAAAAAAAAAAAGAATGTCTTCAGGGCTGATAATCCAATAATTTTCACAATTATTACATTTTTGTCCCCCAAAATATACTTTTAGTTAACTTCATCTGTTAAATGAGGATAATGATGGTAGAGTACCTACTTATACAGTGGTTGTGAGAACTAAATAAGTTGACATTTATGAAGCATGTAGAATAGTGCTGGCCTACAACAGGCAATTAATAAATTTTTTTTATTTATTTGTATTAAAATATAGCTAACATGCAGTATTATATTAATTTCAGGCATAAATATATTTTAACTATAATTAACAATAACTGATACCTTATGAAGTTTTTAAGCTATAGAACTGAAGTGTGACATTAGCCTTTGGTAACTTTCTCTATGTAAGATCACCAGTTGAACTCATTAAAGGTATCTTGGACAGTCTTGCTGCAAAGAAGTACTTTTGATATCCAAGTAGGTTTTCAACAATTATAATGTAACTAACCTACCTGATCTTAAAATTGGCAGATTAGATTTCTGCTGGAAGAGAGGGGAAAAAAAAAAAATTGGCAGATTATGGGAAAATGTTATCTGCCTAAAATTCAATTTATCTGTATTCAATTCTGATCTTTATTTGAAAAGGAGATGAAATGTTCCAAAATACATAGAACACTTGGGAACTATTTTCCCCCTAGAAATAATATCACAAAACAGACTAGAAAAGGACTTTCAAGTCAGAAAGTAAAAAAATTATTTTGGGGATTTTTCTGCTTTAATATGCATTTGAGACTAGGCTCAGAGTTACAGGTCGTTTTGAAAACATAGGGGGGAAGTCGGGATGGCTCAGTAGGTTAAGAGCTTGCTTTGCAGCCCCAGGGTCTGAGGATTGAATCCCAGGCCCGACTCATGCAGACCATGTGCTGAGCTGGCGTGTGCTTCCCATGTGGGAGGCCCCAGTTTGGTTCTTGCCAGGGCGAACTTCCCATGTGTGGGAGGACCCTAGTTTGGCTCCCAGTTCGAGGGGGCGTGCCACCCATGTGGGAAACTCCAGCCTGGTCCCTGCCCTGTGCAGCTCCCCCGCCCACCTGTGTGGAACAAAACCATGTTGAAACTAATGATGTACAACTATGGAAACTACTCTGGGCCCTCCCACTTCACTCTGTCTTTCTCTCTGTCAAAAACCATAAAATGACAACATAAAATAATAAAATAAAGTGAAAAAACAGGCTTTTTAGGTAAAACTAGCATAAAAAATTCTAATTCTAATTGCTACCATAATTCAAAATGAGTTCCCAAGTCAGTAATGACAAACCCTTGATTTTGAATGACTAAAGTCTATTAACAAACCAGATTAGCCTCAGAAAATTAGTGATTTTCTAAACTTATTCCCAAACCCATTAGTTTTAGAAACTCATTTTCATATTTAGAACACCATGCACATACAAATTATAAGATTTAACAATTTCAAATTAACAGGTTTTTTAAAAAATTCAAAAAGAACCCCTAAGGTAATTAAATAAATGTCAAAATTAGACTATTCAAAAAGTTACTTCAACTAATAGAATATAACAAAATAGGAGAAAAATTATGAAGAATTACATAAAGTAGTGTTTTAAATGTACTAGGACAAATACTACCTTTTAAGTATTTATTAAGAATGTACTGCAGCCCATAAAATACTGTTTCCTCATATTTCACTTTCCTTATTTTGGAATTTTCTGTCTTCTTTTCACGGCATTCAAAGTAGGAATAAACTTTGCTTGTGTTGGGTGGGTACTGTTTATAATGAGTGACCTATAATGTACAAGAGAGATACTTGAGTTGGAAAACACCAATAGACTATAAATCACAGCAGAAAGAGCTTGAAATGATTTAAAACCAGAGAAACTACACTTATTTGCTATTGATCAACTTCTTTTCTTTGTTATATAACA
Organism: Craseonycteris thonglongyai; assembly: GCA_004027555.1. Classification (NCBI taxonomy): domain Eukaryota; kingdom Metazoa; phylum Chordata; class Mammalia; order Chiroptera; family Craseonycteridae; genus Craseonycteris; species Craseonycteris thonglongyai. The sequence goes on along the minus strand of PVKE010009079.1, from coordinate 3,731 downwards.
AAAGATAAGCATCATACTTTTTAATAGTTTATTTCCTTAAATTTAAAACCACAGAATATTAAATTTTATAAACAAGCAAACTGAACTTAAGGAAGTACAAGGCCTTTAAGCTGCAACCAAAGTAGGAAGACAGGAATTTCATTTGATCTCAGGCAATAGTCTTTCAGGGGAAGAGAGATGCAGCTGCCTGAGGGAGCATATACACAATATAAAAGAACAGCTAAAAGCGGAATTTGGTACTATTACTATTTAAATATGGTATGTTTAAGTAAATAGCGACTTCCTATGGCTCTACTTCATCTATATAATGAGGTAGTTAGAATGATCTCTCTAGTTTTCATAGACACTGAAAAACCCAGTGAAAGCAAAAGCAGCAGCAGCAAAAAAATAAAAATAAAAAAATCTTGTTTTGTAATCTTTCTTTTGTTCAAATTACCCGACTTGGGAAATAAATCCCTATACAATGCAACATCAAATTCTTATAGGTTTAAAAGAATGAAAAGGTACTGTCACAAATTTCTTTTCTATGAATTGTAATAAATTATCATTAAAAATTCATCTGTCCTTGCTTTAAGAAATGAAAAAGTATTCATTATAATTTGATTTTTACTGTATCTTAATGTGGTTAAAACATTTTACCAATAACAAATAACAAACAAACTAATGTATACTTGCCCAGTTGAAAGAATAGGAATAATAATGCCTTAAAACTTAAAAGTATCGTGTGGTTAATTAGGGTAATAATGGGATAAAACTTTTCAAACCAAGTTTCATGTACTACTACTATGAATATAAGACATCTTTCCTGTTTAGCTCTGATCTCAAGTTTAGAAAAACCAACATTTTCCTTGTTTGGCTGCATAATCTTAATCCTAGTAAAACTTGGTTTTAATAAAGAATCTTGGTAGTTTAGCACCAAAATTCTAAAATGAATATACTCTGTATAGAGAAGAAAAAGTCATAAACTTAAAAAATATTTTAGTTGCCTCTCCAATAGAAGCAACTTGCAACTCTATAAAAATAGCACTCATGTTGCTTACAGGCAACCTTGGAGGTGAATCTTAACATTAATATGTGGTCTGGCAACAGAGTTAGAGCTTCCTGTTTTGCTCAGGTACAGGTATCTGTACCCTACAAGGTATAGAAGGGAGAGCTCATCAAAACCTAGAAGTATGTGCCAGTTTCTTTTAGGTTAGAACCCTGAGACTGATACCACCGTTAAATTCACATAAATTTAAGAAGTAGGTAAGTGAAACAGCGAATACAAAATTCAGAGCAATTAAATCTATTAGGCAATTCACTACAATGCAAAAACAACATTAACTTCTATATAAATGATACTGTAGTAATAAATGATTACTATCTCAACTACTTAAAAAGTTGATCAGAAAAAGATACAACCACCTAAAAACATACCCACGATTTATATAAAAATGAAAATGTCCCATTTACAATCTAAGTAACTCTAAATCCTTTAATGGGAATAAGCAATGAGGCAGAAGAAAAGTCAATTATGATAAAGTGAAATCTGAACAAGGGTCTGGTTCAGCTCACACAAGTTTATAAAAGTCAGACTCATAGTTGTGAGTCTCAATAGTTAGTCTGACCTTCTTTACAGTTCAGACACTTAAAGGTGCATCTTTATAAATTTATTTTTTCTACATCAGATTTAAAAGTATCAAAAGGCAAATGAATTATTTTCATCTTCGTAGACCAAGCAGTCAAAATCTAAATGAAAATGTCCCTAAACTATTTAACTACATGTTGGTCTGAAGTATACTGCAAAATGTCCATCTTACAAAATACAGTCCAGTTCTGGACAACAATCAAATAATTTATCATTTTAAAGCTTTATTTTATCTATGTTATTTATTTATGGCACTTAAAACCTATGGCTCATAAATATTTAGAATGCCTTCTCTGAAAATAAATGTCACTAAAAACACAAAACTGGGCTGTGCGAAATTAAAAGTGAAGTTTGACTTCTAAAATCTTCTTTGAAAAACTGTTTTAGAATTTAGTGAAAGAATTAAGTCATCTAGGCAAACTCTTAGGCCATGAAACATAATTTACTATTACCCATCTACTAACACCCAATACTTTTATATAAGAATAAAATAGCCTGTTCCGATCTATTTATATTGGCATATAACATTATTTTAAGGGAAAAACTTTTAAACAGAGCTTCTTAGTAAACAGTATTCTAAAAAATACAGTCAATAGATGATCCATAGTAATCCTAGTTTTGCTAGGTTTTTTGTCCTCTTCATTTTACTTTCTGCTAAACTGAACACTCGGAACCCCTTGCAACCTTAACCAGAAACTGAATTGATAAAGCAGAAATGGAAATCAATGAATTATTATTTTATAAGCAGTTCATTCATTCACCAAGCTATACCTTCCTACACCTATCAGGCAGTGTTTCACATACTGAGTACTTGGAAATAAATGACAGAAGAAGTATTTTCTAGTCTCATAAGGTTAATGACAGCTGGAAGGTTAGAAAATAATATATAAATGAACAAAATAATTTCAGATCTAAACGGAAGTTTTGGAAAATTAAAAGAATATGATGGGCTAGAGGGAGCCTAGGAAATGAAAAAGGAGGCCAGCAAGGCTTCTTTGAAATGGTGACATGTGAGCAAGGCCTGAATGACAAGGGCATAGGAAATGTCTTAAGGAACAGAATAAAGGTCAGAGTGGTTGATGCTTAGAGAATGTGGAGGAGGAGGTACATGGTACAAGTCAGAGAAGGATGTATAGACAAGATCATGTAGGGCTTACAGGCTACAAGAAATCTGAATTTTATATCAAGTGCAATGGGAGGATATTAGTATGTTTTAAGCTGGAGTGAGTATGATCTGATGCACATTTTAGGATCAGTCTGACAGTGAGGTGGAGAATGAATTACTTAAGCAGCCAAAGACTAGGTTAGGTGAGGGAAATGGCTTACCTCGGTAGTGTCTTAGGAGGTAAAGGATAATTAGGCTGGTAGATTAGATTTGGAGGATAAGGAGGGGGAGGAATTAAGTAAGTCTACATTTTTGGCTTGAGGAACTGGATGAATGGTGCCATTTACTGAGATGAGAAAGGCCTTGGAAGGAATAGATAGGGAAATCAAGAGTTCGATTTCAAATATGTTAAGTAATAGCGTAGTATTCAAAATCAAAGTTAACTACAAAAAGAGAGGGGAAGCTAGGATGGTTCAGCGGGTAAAGTGCTTGCTTTGCAGTGCTGAAAAGACCATGGATCGAAACCAGCTCCGGCCCAAGGCAGACCCATATGCTGAACTAGGGTGTGCCGTAAGGAAGGTTCCCAGCCCAGTCACTGCCCTGCATAGCCCCATGCCCACCTGTGGAGTGAAACTAATGAAAAACTAATGCTGTCAACTATGGAGATTGCTCTGGGCCCTCCCCCTTCTGTCTGTCTCTTTCTCTGTCAAAAAACAATAAAAATAAATCTTAAAAAAAAAAGGGGGGGGGGAGTTCTTAAATCATGCTGCTTTTGGCACTGTGCTGGTTTCTAGCACTATAGAAAACGATTCTACAATAAATTTAAAGTTATTTACAAGATGAAGAGAAAAGAGCAATTTTTTCCACAATATTCTTAGCAAACTTTACCCCTAAAAATGTTTCCTAAACTGGCATGGCCTTTCTGCAGCATACAGAGCCCTGTCAGTACATAAGTATACGTGTGATAAAGAACACAGGTACATAGGAAAATGCAGCTTT
>PVKE010009078.1:21364-45961 GCA_004027555.1 Craseonycteris thonglongyai | reverse complement strand
TGAGGTGATAAAGTACTATAACAGTTTCTGGAAGTAGTAGGCATTGTATAAGCATTAACAGTTTTATTTATCATCTCATTCATTACATTAGGAACACTTGCTTAATTTCAGAATGTATGTAACAAATCCTGGTATCAAATGAATTTACTAGACAAAAAGCCTAAATTCTCCTTAGAGATGAGATAAATGGAAAATTTTTGTTATATAGGATTATAAGTAGCAATTACTCTTAGTGCTCTTTTGATCTGTTTTATCAAAAGCAAGCAGGATGATTTAATTCCAATTTATTGTGTAACACTGAAACCCAGAAATGTCAAACTGAACTGACCTAATTAAGGGAGTACACTGCCTCTTCCAGAGAGAACTCCATGATCCCAGGTTGTCTGATGAGGAGTTTCAGCTGGACTTTCAGTTTCTTTTCAAATGGAGTAAAGCTGTCCACTGGAATGTACTTTGGTCAAGCATTTGGTGCAGTAAAAAGCAGTCATAAAAGCTAAAAGCAATTAAGACTCAGATCCCATGCCCGTCATTCTCAAAAGCAAGCACCAAAAGACAGTTTGCTAAAATTCTGTCATTTGTTTTTAGAACATGAAAAGAATGCTATAGATGTAGTTGATGCATCAGGATTCAGTGCTTCTTGCTGCTAATTTGAAGCTGAGAAGCTCAATATTCACACACACATACACACAGAAAATCCTACTAAAAATGACAGACTTGCCATTTCTTTATCCAACACCAGTCCTCCCCTCAGGCCATACCAACTCAATTCCAGTTTTTTTTTTTTAAATGCCAACTGTGCATTATAAGTATTTTAATTTAAATTATGTAAGGGTGGACTTATTCTCCTGTCTTATGACCTAATGCCAAAGTTCTTTCTCTGAATGTCTCTATTGACTGTAATCTTCCATTATCCTTCTTACATAAATCACTCTCATAATTCATCTTCTAAGATTTCCAGCATTAAGTTTCTTAAAGATGGAAGACACTTCGGAGATAATGAATGCACAGCCCTTCACATTTGGACATTTTTTTCAATTGTTTCCCTGTATCTAATTTGACAGTATTTAAAACAAAAATAAATTTTGCCTTCATGGTACATTTCCAAAATGAGAACTTCATTTTTATAGAAATAATTTATTTTTCCCACTAAATATTATAAGTTTGGGCAATATGTAGATAAATCACATGATTATATTGACATATCAGAAATATGTAGGTTTGAAAGCAAATATAACTAAATCTTGTCAGGGAAAAAAAATCTTAACTGGGGAAATAAGAGTGAGCAGCCCTATTTGAGATGAGCCTCATCAGTAATGATTCAGCAGGCCCATTTATCATTAGAATATTTGGGAGAGATAATGGAGAGGTTAGTTTTATCTAGCAAGTGAGTAAAAAATTGAATGTAAGAGAATTCACCATTTTAAAACAATCCTATAGATTCTTTAAAATATTTATAACCTCTTTATAATAATTGAAAGTATTTTTTAAAATATGTATTTCTCAAGCAGCCTATCTTATAGCTCTTTAATCCTGGTGTTTAAAGAAAAAAAAACACTAAGGCAAAAACTGCATTCCTTTATCTCTAAGGTCACTGTGATGGCTTAACTGTATCTCCTAAAACTCATGTTAAAGTTCTAACCCCAAGGACCTTAAAATATGACCACATTTGAAAATAGGGTCATTGAACATGTAAGTAGGATGGGTCCCTAATCCAATATAACTAGTGTCCTTATAAAAAGGGGCCAAATTTGGAAACACACACACACACACACACACACACACGAAGAATACTATGTGAACATGAAAGGAGATATGGAGGTGATACATCTAGAAGAAGTCAAGAAATACCAAAGATTACAAGCAAACCAACCACCAGAGGCTAAAAGTGAGGCATGGAACAGACTCTCCCCCATGACTTCAGAAGCATTCAAGCCTGCTAATACCTGGATCTCAGACTTGTAGCCTCCAGAACTGAGACAAAGTTCTGTTGTTGAAGCTACCCAGTTCACAATACCTTTTTTACAGCAACCCAAGGAAACTAACACAATTACTCTCTGGACCAATGTATCCTTAGGTTACAGTCATGTTAGGCTTAACGTGATTCCATCTGGTTTCATTTGACCTTTTCCGTTATTCATATTCGTCACATCTCTTTAATACACAAAGTATTCTCTTAACATTGTTTCTTCTTGTGATATTCTTTCAAGTTCTTTCACTACCTTCCTTTCTTTACTCCTAATACATGCCTAAATATAGTTTGGTACCTAAAACTGGAAATGGCATATGGTTTGGCTAATGCAAAATAGAGCAAAGCATGAATCACTCTTTTTCCAGACACGATTCTTTCAAATGATACAGCCCAAGGTGGCAATTTCAGCAGCTACATTAAACTGTTTACCCATGTTAACTGAACATCTTAGTTTTCACATGTGCTTCTCCTAAGCCCTGTCTTCTTTATTTTGTCCTTGTTGTAACTGATGGTTTGTTTGTTTTTATCTGATAAAACTTTAATGTTCATTCCTGCAAAACTCTATTTTGTTGCTCTGCCACATCATTCTAGCATATCGAATATGGTTTGGACCTTATTCATTCATTTAAGTCACTAGTAAAATCGTTGAAATGTGCATGGCATGGACAGATTCCCTAAGCCTCATTATCAGAAACTTTCTCTAAGCCATTGTTTATCTGTTAAGAAGCAAACTAGGATACACTTTATCAATCAGTTACCAAGAAACATAGCTATACTAACACCAAGCCCATAATCTCTTCACAAGCTTCAAGAAACTTTCAATTACTTTAATAAAATCCAGATAAGCTTTATATCTACCCTTCCTCTGATCTACCAGCCTAGCAATTCTGTCAAAAAAGGAAATGGACCTAGTTTGGCATCACCTGTTCCTAGAGAAACCAGGCTGACTCTGTGTGATCCCTGCTAAGTAATGCAACACTCTTCTTCATTTCTTGAGAAATAGACTTCCAAATTTAGTCAAAATCATATCCAAATTCATTATGTGGTTTTCTCTTCATAAATCTAAATGAGCTGCAAAGTAAAACATATTCAATGTAATCATGATAAAATTAAATCTTTGCTCATTTTAGAAAGTCAACCTGAAATTGCATCAAGGATGGAAAAACAACTATTTTCCAACAAAAAATATTTTTCTGGTTTGCAGTACTACAGTTGTTTCAATCCTGTAAAAAGAAGTTATCAAACATGCTCTTGATAAAAAAGTGTGATTTATCTCAGAATTGAATTCGAGACTTAGAATTTCAGTGCTGCCTTCCTATAAAGTACTTTATCTTGATCTTACTTCTAATCCCTAATTTACACCTTTTCCTTAGATAGTAACTTGGCTCACTCCCTCAGCTCCTTCTAGGATTTTGTTTAAAAGATCTCCTGCCCCCTCTCTAAAAACGAGGCACTGCATCACTTTCTATCTCCATTATTTTCTTTAAAATACATCACGTGGCATTTTTTTTATATTTGCTTACTTATTTATATATGTTCTGTCTCTTTTGCTTGAATGTAAACTGTATAAGAGTAGGAAATTTATCCTTGCTTTCACATCTATGTGCCCAAGGTTTAGAACAGTGCCTGGCACATAGCAAGTTCTTACCAAATATTTGTTGTATGACAAAAGAAAGCATGTACAGACAGCCCAATGGTATTTGTTAAGTAAACACTTGACAACCGGAATAGTAAGAGAAGAAGGTGGGAAAGATAAGATAGTAGAAAACACCGTATTACAATTGAAACTAATCTCTCTGAAACATGTTACACAATTAATTAAATGTAAAATCATTTAGTTAAAATTACATCCACTATTTAAATATTAATATATGTTTACTGTTTAAGAGACATAATCTATGAGTGTAAAATCATATAATCATTCCACAACACTAAATATCACATAAATTGCTTATAAAATGCAGCCAAAATATTACTGTTTGTAATTAATTTATTTGTATTCCCATTTGTTAATTCTTTCTTTAATTCATATATCAGAATAAGATTTGGGAAGAAATTCAATCTCAGCTCCTGGTCTCTCTATTTTCCTTTATACCTCTTATTTCCCATCTTTACTTTTTTCAAAGTCACTCCCATGCCCATATCTTTATTGCCTATGCTATGAGTTATTATCTTTTATAATCAGAAAAAGAAAAATGTCATTTAAATGAAGTTATTTAAATAAGTGCCTGTTTGGGTATAACTTTAGTTTTCAACTTTTTTATTGATTTATATTATTAGCATGTGTTTAATATTTATTAGATACACAGTGCCTTTGAGCAATAGATACTTAATGACTATCACTGTCCAATGAACAATGCCTGGTTTGTTTAAAGAAGAAGAAAAGTTACTATTAAAGATATGCACAAAACTCTAAGTAGACTCTCCTCAATGAAATGTGGGAAAATGTACAGAAATTATTTTAATGTACTGTTGCAATTTAGCTAACCACCCAAATTAATGACTACATAAGCAGCTGATGAATATATATATAATATTTATTCATCAAATTATTCTTACTGCCAAGTAAACAACTATACCTTTCAATAAAAATGTACTTTATTTACATTTTACAAAATACCCACACACAGTTTCAACTCCAATATAAGAACTCCGTAGATGACATTTTTAGAATTCAAATTTCTCCAGAATGCCACCAGCCTTTGCATTACCAAAGAGTTATTACAAAGTTGATCTTTTAAAATGAGCTCTTCAGACAAGAGAGCATTCTCATTCTTTGCAGTTTGCATTGCACAGAGAAAGGATAACAGGAAAAGTATGTGGTATGGAAGAAGAGATATGAGGTCCAACAGGAACAAGGGCAATCAACTGATTGCAATGAGACAAAATCTATCCCTGCCCTACTTCTCATCCCTTTTCTGCCCATCTTGACTGGGAATCGCATAAAGACATTGGCTGATTCTCACATTTTAGAACATTCTAAAGGAGGCCTAAAGGACTCTAGTTGTTTATGGAACCTGCTTCAAAAAGACATTATAATACAAGGGTACTGAATAGTGACTGACTGCATTAGCACTAGAGAACATGTAAGACTATTAATATAAAAATGCCCTCACCCTCAGATTCCTTTATAAACTAGGTCAGAACTCTAAAACAGTAAAGAACAAAGCTCACGTTTTCTATGCTGCAGCAAGGAGTAAACATGTGGGAGAGTTATAGCAATTTAGTTACTCTGAGCATCACCATGATTGATGATAGTATATTGACCCAGCTATACAAGTTTTAAAGTAATAAATAAATAAATAAATAAATAAATAAACAAATCTGCTATTAGCTGTTCTACTGAACCACAGCAGAAAAAAAGACAGAAAATGATTTGTATTAAAAAGTGTTAAAAATTGGCACAACCACAATGAAGGACAGTGTGGAGATTCCTCAGAAAATTGGGAATGGAGCTACCCTATGACCTGGCAATCCCCCTTCTGGGTATCTACCCCCAAAATTTGAAATCCTTAATCCACAAAGACATATGTACCCCAATGTTCCTTAGGGCACTGTTCACAGTAACCAAGTCATAGACACAAAGTCCCTTTGATAGATGACTGGATGAAAAAGCTGTGGTACATTTTCACAATGGAATACTATTCAGCTATAAGAAAAGATTAAATACCCATTTGTGACAACATGGATGGAACTTGAGATCATCATGCTGAGCAAAATAAGTCAGACAGAAAAAGCTAAGAACCATATGACTTCATTCATATGTGGAATATAAAACTGAAAGCAACAAAGAAACAAAACCTCATGGACATAGTCAATAATTTAGTGGTTACCTGAGGGGACAGGGGAGTGGGAAAGAGGAGGGTGGGGGAACCAAACACATGGTGGTAGAAGGAGAACTGCGTCAGGGTGGTGAACACATAATGCAACACATAAGTACTATAAAATTAAACACCTGGAACTCGTGTAATGTTTACTAACTGCTGTCACCTTAATAAATTTAACAATAAAAAAAAAGTGTCCTGATACTGAAAACAATAAAAAGTGCTGAGGCGAAAATGTTTACCATCTACAAAGTCGGTTTCAGTTTTCTTATTTTAAGACAATATTATTAATCAGGCTTGCTAAGTTTTGGCAACTTATTTAAAACTTTTATTTTTTTATTTTATTGTTTTTGACAGAGAGAGGGGGAGAGAGAGAGAGATACAGAGACAGAGAACTGAACTGGAGGAACTCCCTAGTTCAGCACATGGGTCCGCACGGGCGGGAGCGGGGATTAGATCCTCAGACCCCGGGGCTGAAAAGCGAGCACTTAACCCACTGAGCCATCCCGGCTTCCCCTGGCAACTTATTTAAAGAAAGACATTTCACTTGCTGTGATCTAAAGTAATATTTACCCTTGTAGTTTAGTTAACATATGGTAGTTATTTTTAAAGTTATTTTATTTTGTAGCATTGAGATAGTGGGTTCTTTTGGTTTTTATTTTTTGTTTATTCTTCTTTTCATTTGACCTTGTCAATTCTAAAAGTTCCTCACTTAAGCTTTATGGAACAAACCATTCTTTTTGAGAACCTATAAAATAAGTACCATAAGAATAAAACAATGAGTTCAAAGGGAGATGAGGAAATAACCAATACAGAAAGTGGGATTGATACCACTCATGAAATAAACTTCAAATTTCAATTTCTCAGCCTACTAAAATATTTAATATGCTGCCTACTTTACTGGTTTGTAAGATTCTGAAAAATTCTGGAGGAAATTCAATGCAAATGTTATTACAAAGGTAAAAAATAACAAAAAAGGAATTAATAAAAGATTTGCCAAAGATAATAGTACAACCTCTTCTTAGAAGAAGGAAAGGTTTATGGTTCATTTTAATTTTACTTTGCATATTATCATTACGTATTTCATTTGTTTGGAAGTTATATAGATTCTATGGATGTGTTTTCATCAACGAGACTCTTCTTGATGGAAAGTGAAGTTGTATTAGAAGGGGCAATTTCAATTTTATATAAAACTGAAAGTAACAAAAAAATAGTCAATAGGTTAGTGGTTACCTGAGGGTAAGAAGGTGTGGGGGTGGGGGAGTAGGGAGGGGGCATCAAATATATGGTGATGGAAAGAGAACTGACTCTGGGGGGTGAGCACATAACGCAATACACAGAGGATGTAATATAGCATTGTACACCTGGAACCTATGTAATGTTACCAACCAATGTCACCCCAATAAACTTAACAATTAATAAAAACAATTAAAGAATTTATAATTACATTAAATATTTGCATAAGTGGGGCTATAAATACATAAAGACATGCACAATAAAATGTTTTATCTATGGAAAAAAAAAGAAGGGTCCCCTTAAGAAAATCACAGTCATCTCTTTGCTTGCAGGTAGCACTTTTCTTTTAGATTTCTTTAAAATTTAGACTAAAATTTAAGTAGATACAAATTTTGTAACAGCAATAGATATTTCACCTTAGTAATAAACTCCCATGCAATCAGTGCTGCACAGAAGAAGAACACAGACTTTATAGTCTGAGATTTGAGCGACTGAAAGAAAAAACATTCAAAGAAGAGAGAAAAGTAAAAGAAGTAGTAGTTGGTAAGAATTTAAAGCAGAGAAGTGAAGGAAGAGGAGATAGAACACATGGAAAGACATGTATATGTTGTTTTGAAAATTAACAACATTTAATTTTACTATTTATTTTATATCCCCTCTTTCTCCTGAACGTTTTAATGAAAAGAATATTTAGTATTATCAAATGCTTAATTTTTCAGGGAAAAATAACTAACTGAGATCATTACTGACATTTCAAATAAGACTAGGTTGACATTTTACACACACAAAAAAAGTGTTATTTTCAGAGCATTATCAAATACACCTTTATAAATATCTGCGTTGTGTTGAAACTAAATTACACATGGATGAAGACATGGTTTACCATGTAATGTTCTTGGAGGGTAAGCCAAACTTCAATGCCTTATTAAAGTGATGTTCTCAATGAAGTTAATTGCTACAAATAACTTTTTTTTTTTTTTAAGATTTATTTTATTGATTTTTGACAGATAGAGACAGAGACAGAGAGAGATAGAGAGAAAGGGGAGGGCCCAGAGCAGTCTCCATAGTTGACATTAGTTTTCCATATAGTTTCACTCCACAGGCGGACACAGGGCTGCGCAGGGCAGGAACTGGGCCGGGAGCCTCCCACATAGGTTCGGGCAAGAACTGAACTGGGGGCACACCCCAGTTCAGCATGTGGGTCTGCATGGGCCGGGGACGGGATTCGATCCTCAGTCCCCGGGGCTTCAAAGCAAGCGTTTAACCCACTGAGCCATCCCAGCTTTCCCAGATAACTTTTCAATCTCACACTTTAGAGGTTTCCACAAATCCAGTAATATAAGAATCATCCAGAAACTCTCAAATATATTCCAAAAATGATCGCATAGAAATATGACAAGGAAACTGTATTCTATGACAAAGACAAATTGTATAGCACATTTTACCCACACTTGGTCAATTTTTGCTTTTCTAGTGAAGTGGGAATGAAAATCCTTTTACTTCAAATATCACCTGCAGTCATTCAAACTCACAAAACTAGTTCCTGGTTAAGAAGTATTTATTCAGCTTTTCAGCATAGTACACTACGTTAGGAGTAAGAGTTCTGCAGACACTTCAATGGCACAAAAAGCACGCCTTCATATCCTTGTAGCAATCATGCAGTGACCTGTAGTGGTGTTATTTGTATGACCTTGAAAACCTAACTTTCAAAACTGGTGAAGCACTAGTTGTGCCCGGTATCTTTAGTGCATAATAACAAGTTGTCTTCACCCTTCAACAACTCTGATCCCATTCCTTTACAGTGGATCTGTGTTACAGCAAATGCCATGTGACTGTGTACAAAAGAAGATGAGAAACCTAATAGAAAATCATTTAAACTCATTTCCTGAAGACAGAGTAGGGCAGCAGACAACGTGTAAAAACCCTTCTGTCCTTCACTCTGTAGTTGCATATTAAATAAATTTGAAGAGTCAGCCAGGGCCTTCAAAGCCAATCAATAATCTGAGAAAGAGGCGTTGCTATTGACAACTGGAAATTTTGGAGCCCTGAGTTGCAGAAGCTGTCTTTTAAAGGGTTCCAGCTGTTGTCTTCATCACATCAGTGAAGCATATTAATCTGTTCCATATTGTTTGACAAAGCTGGGTAATTATCTTCCTATTTCCACAATGTTTTCATAGGAATCACTTATGAACTGGCAATATTTAGTGGAAAATAATAGGTAAACTTTCTAAGTATAGCTGAAAAGAGTATATCTAGTTTATAAAAAGCTCTCATCCTTTCAGTCAGTGGTTTTCAGAATTTGGATAGTCATCAAACATGTATTTACATGTAATTATACTGCCTTATGCTGTGAATAACCTATACAACCATACTTGTCAGCCCTAGAAATTCACTTAGTTTATTATTACTATTGTTGTTGTTGTTATTATTTAATAATAGCAGGCATTTTTAAAAATCTATTACTGTAGCATTGTAAAGGAAAGAACGTATCAAAGTACATTAATTTCAGAATGTAACAGAGACTTTTAAGTGAAGTAACTTTAGCTTCATGAGAAGCTCCCTGCATTATCCTCACATCACATTTACATTACATCAGAAGCAGATGAAAGAAAATGCTCATCAACCTCCGCAGAGCAGAGTTTGGAATAAAACTGCTTTACATGTTCCTCTAGAAAAAGCAAAAAAAGTCTTTTTAACATTTGGCAAAAATTAAGGTTTATAATTTCTGTAGCAGGCAGTTATGTCCCTGAATGAATGACTTACCTGCTGCTGCCAAAATCAGTGACAGATTTTGACACAAGCTGTGAACGAGGCATCTGTGTGACTAATGGCCTGGCACACACATTCACTTGGTGGCTGAGTGCCAATATTTTATCTGGAGCGTTAGCTTCAGACTCAGATGTTTCTACTTAAGCAATTCCTGAATGGGACTGAGAAAGCTACATAACTCCTACAGATTCTGTCTCTTTATTCTCTAGACTCCATCACCTCCTTCTCTACCTCATCGCCCAAGACTCTCTTCGATTCCCCAGAAAGGCTCTGCCCTCAGTGGAGAACCAGGGGGAAAAGTGAATCACTGGAGGTAGAATGTTTGCACGCCAACAGACAGGTAACACATCATAAGACATAATAATATGACCCAGATTTCTAAGAAGCATTATATATGTGTGGGTTTACTTATAGACCAAACTACTTTACTCTAAAAGTTAAGAGAATTCCTCCTCTTCATCCAGGAACTGCTGCGCTTCCAGCGTCCTCCAAACAGGTCTTCTTTGAAGACTACCCTTGCCCTTCTCTAGCTTACTCAAAACAAATCATTAATTAAGTAAATTCAAATAAGGTGAGACCAGATATAAAATAGGCCTCAAAATATATGTTGAGAACTCCTGCATGCTTCCCAGAAATGTGTCATAACTTTAGCTGCATACATGCTAGCAAGTAATTCAAAGGCAGAAGCACAATCAGTTGTGATTCAGTATTTACACGCTCATAAGCAAACCAGTTGCAAAGAAGAACATATCCACGACTGGTACTGACATGAGAGAGGTTTCTCCTGTGGGCCCTCATGAAGAGAAAATCGTGTAATGTAGTGAAGAATCGTAATAGCCTCATAGTAAACACAGTTGGTTTCAAAGCTCTATTCCTTCTAACATCACTCACCATATGCTTACTGCAAAGTGTCACTCTACAATTCAGTAACAGCATTCCCATGGGGACCAGAACAGTGTTCCAGAATTTCTGCCTATCTGCTTTAGATGGGGTAGATTTAAGAGTAGCTAGGTGAATGGACAAACTGCACGTCCTTCAATCTTTCATAAACATTGTTTCTCCCAACTGAGCTTCTAATAAGTATTGAATGGCAGTGAGTTGAAGCTTATATTCTCTGACAAGTACCTAGAAGGCAGCTATTCTGCATTTCCAGTTAAGTACAAAGCCATATGTTTTAACAGCTCCTCAACCCACAGGTTCCATTGACATTTTCTTATGAAAACTGATGAGTCTGACAGGAACAAATGCTTGAAGAGAAATTTACTCCATCTGCATATGGAGATAAACAAGGGAGAATCTATGGGTGGGGCCAAGATCATTTTCAAAAAGTAGTTACTTTCCTGCTCAGAAATAAGAAGATAATCAAAGTGCCAAAGATCAGTGCCACATAATAAAAGCATGACAATTTCAGGGTCAACTAATTATAACCTTATAACAAAATATCATGCCCATTTGTAGGAACAAAAATTTGTTCCAACCTGCTACCACCACCTGACTCAAAGGATATTTTATTTCAACCTATTCCAAAGGAAGGAAAGTACTACTCAAAACCAAGGCAATTTTTGCCTATTCTGCTAATGGGTGGGGTATCCATTGTAATAATAAAATTAAAGATCAGAAAAATGGCTAACACATAAGGTTATTTTTTATTTTATTTATTTATACATATAATATATAACATAATATAAATATACTATTTATATATCATATTTCTTATTTAATAAGAAAAATAAATTCTTATACAAGATTGTCTGTAAAAAACTGGAAAGTAGACATACAAATTGGATGTTACCCTTTGGGAGAAATTCCAACCATTTCTTTCTCCTTTACACCCTTCACTCTTTCTTCTGTATATGTGAGGTAAGAGAATCTGAGAGTGCTAGCCAGAGTACTGCCTCCATACAAAACTTCCACACCAGAAGCCAGTGGTTACACTAGCTATTCTCTTATTATTATTATTATTATTATTATTATTATTATTATTTTAAGATTTATTTATTGTTTTTGACAGAGAGAGATACAGAGTCAGAGACAGAGAGAAGGGGGAGGGCCCAGAACAGTCTCCATAGTTGCACATCATTTGTTTTTTCACATAGTTTCATTCCACAGGTGGGCGGGGCTGCACAGGGCAGGAACTGGGCCGGGGTCTCACCCCAGTGAGAACTGAACTGGGGGCACTCCCCAGTCCAGCATATGGGTCCGCACGGGCCGGGGCTCGATCCTTGGTCCCTGGGGCTGCAAAGTGAGCGCCCAACCCACTGAGCCATCCCGGCTTCCCCGTATTCTCTTATTTTAAGGAGAAAGTATTTTACAATTCAAACTGTCACTAAAGTGGGCAAAAGGATCTTGGTCTAGCCTAAGTCATCAATGTTTGATCCAGGAATGTGAAACAAAAGCCTGTGCTATGGACTGACTGGCCCTCTACATATTAATTGCCCACAGAGACCTTGAAGGGACACTGATCAAAGGCAATCTATATGGATATATATGGCAAAATATAATCAATATTGTATGACGAAGGTCAACAGTGCAATAGTAGCATCCTGGACTTAGTCCTTGGAAAAATTTGAAATTAATGTATCCAAAAAGGAATTATTAAATATTTTCAGTGGGGTAAAGTTGGGATGGCTCAGTGGGTTCAGTGCTCACTTTGCAGCCACAGAGTCCAAGGATAAAGTCCCGACCCAGGCCCATGCAAACCTACATGCTGAACTGAGGTGTGCTTCCATATGCAGGAGGCCCCCAGTTCGGTTCTCATCGGGGTGATCTTCCCATGTGAAAGGCCTCCAGTTTAGACCCCAGCTTATGGGGGCCTGCCTCCCACGCAGGAGGCCCCCTGCCAGGTTCCTGCCCTGCCAAGCCGCCCCCCCCCCCACACACACACCACCACCACTACCACCTGTGTGGAATAAAACTATGTTGAAAACTGATGATGTACAACTATGGAGACTGCTCTAGGCCCTCCCCTTCTCTCTGTCTCTCTCTGTCTCTGTCTCTTGTCTCTGTCAAAAACAATAAAATAAATCTTAAAAAAATATTCTAAGTGGATCATATAATTGATAATACAATTATCTATTATTTGAGGGGAATAAATAGTTGTTTTTAATAAAAATGGAGGAGTAGAAAAGAGACTAAATCCCACCAGAGTTGATAAAGTTAGTCTAATTGGCAATACCTTTAGGGAACAAGATAGCCTGGGTAGAGAAACCTACACTCCACTAAGGTAGTATAGTTTAGTATACCCAAGTACTAGAAGAAAAGAGTAATTGCTAAGAAGGGAGAATAGAGGATGTATAAACATATACAACCCAATATTTCTGGAAAACTATATAAGAAAATGGTGCCAACAGGGAAAGTAGGGGACTTTTGGCTAATATTTTTTTAGTGATAGTATTTTAACATATATATCTATTATCTCTAGTTATTAATAGTTTACAGTTAAAGAATTTTAGAACTTCTTTTAAAGATTTATTTTATTGTTTTTTGATAGAGACAGAGAGAAGGGGGAGGGCCCAGAGCAATCTCCATAGTTGTAAGTCATCAGTTTTTGATAGGGTTTCATTCTACACAGGTAGGTAAGGGCTGCACTGGGCAGGAACTGGGCCAGGGTCCTCCCACGTGGGAGGCTCGCCCCCTCAAGCCAGGGGCTGAACCAGGGGGCGATAACTAAACTAGGAGCCTCTTACATGGGAAACACATCCAAGTTCAGCATATGGGTTCACACAGGCTGGGACAGGGACTCAATCCTCGGTCCCTGGGGCTACAAAGCAAGTGCTTAACTCACTGGGCCATCCTGGCTTCCCCTACAGTGGAATTTTAATTTCAATTTAGATATACGTAATTTTGATTCAATGTCACATAACCACACTATCAATCCAGGGTGTAGTAGTTTTTATTTGAAATGCTGCTATTGTTTATGTTTATTTTATTTTGATATACAATCTTTGTTAATCTAGAGATTAGGAAACCAACTCCAAACTTCCTGGAACAGAAGGATGGAAAGAAGTAGCTCATTCTTAGTGACAATCTGTCATTGAAAAGAAAAATATAAGTTTTTTTTCCCTCTCAATATCCAATGCAGTTTTACAAAGTCTGCCCTGCCCTCAAACTCTCCAGGGCTTCAGGACCCCTACCTGACGTCTTCAGTAGTGATTTTCTTAACCCTCGTAGGGGCACAGAGAGTGTATCCTGTTTGGTGAAACATGCTAATGGGGACATGTAGCAGAAAGAACTGTTCATGTTCAGGCAACACTGCAGGCCACAGACTGCACTGGAGAAACAGTGAGGGCAGCCCCCCAGTTAAAAGGCTAAAAGCACCCTTTGTGGGACAGAAAAAAGAAGGGC
Source organism: Craseonycteris thonglongyai (assembly GCA_004027555.1). Lineage (NCBI taxonomy): Eukaryota > Metazoa > Chordata > Mammalia > Chiroptera > Craseonycteridae > Craseonycteris > Craseonycteris thonglongyai. The sequence goes on along the minus strand of PVKE010009078.1, from coordinate 31,819 downwards.
CTTATATACAGATTACACCATCATAGTTAAAGGTTATTATATAAAACAAATACACATATGAGTCACTGGGGTATGAGAGTCTTCCTCTACATTCTAAGAAAAACCACAAATATATATACCTATGTAAATTAATATTTATATATGCATAACTGAATATATGTGTGTTCGGTCCCATTTCAATTGGAACATATGGTCAGCCTGGTCTCACTGGGTTAACTTCAAGGTGTCAATAGGCTGACTATATGTACAGTTTGATATGGACAATACCATCGTGTTCTGTCCCATTTAAAGTGGTGTGTCTGGTCAGTCTATAGATTGTATCAAATATTCATTCTATCCCTCTTTACACTTGGTACAAAAATGTCATTCACCTTTTCTTCATCTATCTCATTTTCTAAGTTACTAGAAAATTTGGTCTATGGTTACAAACTTAAAAAAAATAGAGAAATAGCTGCAAATTTTCAATTCACAAGCACTAGAATAATTTACAGTCACGTATTCAATGATAGTCGGTTACAGTCACTTACCTCATGCTAAAGGGAAGCTTTTTTATGGTAAGTTAGGCTGTAAAGCATGCACAATACCTGAATTTCTAGCTACAGCCCCGTTCACTTATTTACCCTACAAGGAACAATCTGGAATGAAAGTGAGCAGAATGACTCTATAGGGATAACATTGCATCTCCTTGTTTGAAGACTTCAGAATTAAGTTCAAATCAGAACTTCATAGAGTTTTCCTCTCTGGGAAGATCACTGGACACCATTCGTTTCCAGGCTCTTGGCATGCTATTGGCACAAGCCACTAAATTTTGAAGACCTTCTTAAAGGAATTTTAAGCATCTACCATGTGTCTTTAGTTTTTTATTTGAAAGAACTGACTAACCATAAGAAAAATCATATAGAAACAAGTTCTATTACAGAGCACATGGCATATACATGATGTAGGAGAGAGAGGCACAACTACATTCCAAATAAATCCCACTTGATTGGTAGAGCACCATGACTTGTTGTCATAGGAGCATTTCCATTTAATTGAAACACTATGAGAAAATCCCATTACAATGTGTATCAAGTGCTAATCATCCAATGCCTCACCACCACCAGCACAGAAGGAGGAATCTTTTTCACTGAAGGGTCTTCCTATCCATTAGTCATTCAGTTGTTCACCATAACTATTACAAAGCATCCATAAAAATTAATGTGGAGGGATGCCAGGATAGCTCAGGGCTTGAGTACTTGCCTTGCAATTTAAGGTCTGGGGTTCAACGTCCAGCTCCAGTCCATGCACAGCCATATGCTGAACTGCAGCGTAACTAGTAACCACTGGATATTATGGCGGCAAACACTCTCATCTACCATGAAGTAGTTCTTGCCCCGCATGGTCCCATAGCCACCTGTGTGGAGTGAAACCATGTCACAACTAATGATGTACAACTATGAAGACTGCTCTGGGCCCTACTCCTTCCCTCTCTCTCTCTCTTTCTCTCTCACCTCTCAAACAATAAAATAAACCTTAAAAAAAAAAAATTAAAGCTGGTCACTTTACCAATGAACGTCATGGGTAAATTCTTCCTAAAAAAAATCAATAAAACATGGATAAAATTAAATTTGGTCAAAATTGATTTTATATATTATAAATCTAAATGGTCAAAGTGGTATTAATCAGAATATTTATTTTTTATTTAAGATTTATGTCATGTATAAAAATGTGGTATGAGAAAGTTTTCCTCTCACTTAAACTAAAAATCCTCTAAAATTTTGTCAATTAAATATCAATATATAGTCAGCCAGAAATTGAACTTCTATAAATCCACAAAGGAGATTAATGTTGGAAGAATTCATCTGAGTTCATCAACTGTTTCTCCTTATGCTCTCAAGGAATCATTTTATCTTTTTTAAAAAGCATGTTAGGAAAAGATCTAAAACAGTATCCAGCCTTTTGGGTTCCCTGGGCCACACTGGAAGAATTGTCTTGGGTAACAAATAAAATACACTAATACTAATGATAGCTGATGAACTAAAATAAAAGGTCACAAAAACATCTCAATGTTTTAAGAATTTGTGTTGGGCTGCATTCAAAGCCATCCTGGTGCAGATTAGATATGCCTGGTGTAAACAGAGAGTGGTTACAGAGAATAACCAATATAGACTATTTACTGGGCGTAACCCCGATGAGTAGTATAGTTGGAGATGAAGTAGGAAAGTTGCCTCCATAGAAGACTTCTGCTTGATCGCTATCACTGGAAATTTTTTATTAGATGTATTCTTGCATTATTTGTATAAATATAAGTAAATTATATGAATATGTATATATTAAATGAACATATACAGATAAATGTAAGAATAAAAGAAAAAAAAAGACAAAGGGAGAAAAAGATGTGCACACATATTTGAAACTGAAAACCCAGGATGAAAGAATCAGGCAGAATTTTTAACTAGAATTAAGTACTGATGTTACATCAAATATTGATGAAAATGGTAACACCATTACACATTTATCCATATAGGTAAATAGAATATGAAAAACAGTCATGTCTAATTATGATCACTTTTCTCAAATATTCTCCCTGGACAGGTGTTCGGCTTCCTTTATTTTCTCTTCCAAGTTCCTTAATTACCTCCCCTGCTTTAATATCTCTTCTAATTCAAGAGATCTTTTTTTAAATCTCTTTCTTCATTATCCCTAATGAGTAATCACTCTACAGCCATCTGGACCATCCTTTGCTATTTATTTCTCACTTACTTACAGTTTATGTGTCTTTCCAACATTAATGAATATAAAGGAACAGCCTTCCCCTAGGACAAAGTGCCTGGTGTGATGGGTGGGCTGTATTAAGGGATGAAGACCTAGTTCTGAAAATCAGTTTGGTTAGATAAGGATCTGGGTTTTGAATATTTTTAACATGGGTGTCTTTTCTTTCCCTACATTCTTAGTAAAGGCTTTATGGTTGCCTTTTAACTAATAATGAAATTCAATATGCCTTTTGGAATTAGGACTAGTACCCTCGGGTTTAAAGACCAAATTATCTTCTCTTTTATTTACATATAGTATATCATTCTTCTAAATCTTATAAACTTAGTCAGATTCAGAGGTATTAACTTTAAAGGACACTTCCTTGCTCCTTTAAAAGACATTTTGAAGGTTATTTTACTAGACCAAGAACTGTATTTATAATGAAATATGACATGTTTTTCTTATTTTTCCCTTAGGGATAGATTAAAATGTTCTATAGATTTATTAAGGACACAGTGAATCCAAAATACTCATGACTATAACACCCTCTGCTGAAATCATAGAACTCCATACCATTTAAACAACATACTGTAGTAATAAAACATTTAACATTTACTAAGTACTTAATAAATGCCAGAAACTGAGTCATGGGATAGAGGGCTAGGAATTCCACAAAGCCAATTACAATCAGAAGAACATTTCCAAATGGGTTTTAGTTAAAGTGAGCAGGAGGAATGAGCTTTCTATTCTTTGCTAGATCAGAAGAGAATATGAATGTTACGATTTGCCTCACCATTTGGGCATGGAGGCCCTTCCAGTTGACACAAACATTCCATTAACTAGTCTCCCCTTTTTACCTCTTTTATAATCAATCTTCTTTAACATAGATTATACTGAGCCTTTAAAAAAACAAACAAAAAAATCAGTATCATGTTTCTTGTCTACTTCTAGATATTTCTTCCCTACCTATTAACTCATTTTATACTTCTTTAAAGCCTTCATTAAATACACTTTGAACCAAAGAAGACTATAAATGAGTTAAAGATTCTTGATTTGCAATCTCTTGATATACTGTCACTATCCAACTCTTATACTTCTGTCTTTGCAGCTGTTACATCTATCTAAAAGTGTTGAGTGCTCATTGTTCTGTAGAATTAGATGAATTAAAATAGAATTAACAGTACAAGAATAAAACAAATCAGATTTAGCAGAGTCTATTGATGAATCAAGATAAAGAGTGCTGACAACAAAGCTCTAAATGAGTTTCAACTCCTTCTTAGCCAATGAAACTTTTCTTAAAAGTTAGTATTTGGTTGCAACTGTAGTTTCTCAGCTTAAAATTTTGCTCTTCCTACATGTTAATCTACATAGAAACCCTCTTTCAGGAAATATTTCAGTGAAATTGAATGAACATTATTTCAAATATGACAACATGAATCTCTACTCTTCTATTGACATAGCTTTCTAACAAGTGGAAGATCCCACAGTGGAAAAAGAAAACTGTTTTTCAAGTCTATTGCAGACAAAACCATCAATGTCAGTTATGGTCCAGAAAATCCAGTTTAGGATTTGTCTGAGAGAAATATGCCTCCTCCTCCTCCTCAGAAAATGGTGGACCCTCCAAGCCCCCCATATAATTTGTGATGCATGACAATGGCTAAAGCAGGAATACATAAGAATAATGTGAATGCATGTGCATGCTACCACACATGCCAGGAAAATCTTTTAACAGAAAGGAGCCATAAGTTAATTTAGAAACTGTTAGTCAGAACTTTATTTTAGCCAAGTAACTCTTCGTTTGCCCATGCTAGGAAATTACGGCCTTGATGTTAATTATAGCTATGGAAGTATTACCTGAAGATTTAATTTTTATGCTGGGCAAACAGTTAGGTAGGTAAACCAGGGAGAAAGTGCCACTGATGTAGACAAGAAGTCCCTCTAGAGTCCAATGAGACCATCTGTGTCTTTTGCTGAGATTTTTCCTTTGGCTACATTTGAGCTGTAACATCCACTGTGGCAAATGTTCTTATTTCAAAAAGGAACACTAGTAAAGGACAAAATAAAGTATTTTTCCTTGTGACTGTCCTTATTAGTATGTATGCTCAAATGCAGCAAACTAATGAGGCAGTGTTATCCTATGGAACAGCTGTATTGAGTATTCTGGAAGTTTCACTACAACAGAAGGATAAAACAAAAAAAAAGCTATTAATTAAACACAAGTAGTCATCAAATAATCATGAAGCTGGTCAAGTAATATGTTGATTTCACTAATAACTATTGCATGTAGTGTAAAGGGTGGAATTTTAATATTTTTATTTTTCCCCAAACATAAATTACTGAAAGCTACTTTCTAAACACAGCACATGGTACAAAAATGTTCACATTATGAAGTGTGATCTCAGCACATTTAAATTCTCCATTTTATTTAGAAACAGATCAAAAAGCACATTAACTTTTAATATCATAAACATGATGCTTAACTCATTTGTTTAATCTTAAAGGTTAAAATAAAGAGTATCACCATTTTGTACATTTAAGTAAAAATCTAATGAAAAAATAAAAAAATTTGGAGACACTATAGACAAAATCCTTAATCTTCAGGCCATTTTTATTACTATCATATTCAGAATATGAGGTGTTGTCATCATATGGGACAGCTGTAGTGAGTATCCAGAATATGATAGTAGTGAAATTAAACTTATAGTCAAATCATGCCATGAGCATCCTAAAATTAAGCAGAAATAAAAATTATATAATCAGAAATGGGAAACAAAATCATTTAATCCTTCTTGGCACTATTGCTTATAGTATTCCATTATGAGCTGAACTTGTTTTTTCAATAATCCTATACTCCCCTCCGGTCTCTGTTAATCCAACCTATTCAGTATAACATTAGATATAGCTCAATAAAGCCTCAATACCAAAACTCTACAAATCTACCAAAAGAGGTAGGAAATAAAAAGTATTTCTTTTCATTTCACAGACTTGAAATTTTATAGAATTTCACCCGTAACCACAGAGCATGCTGAAAGCCTCCTTCAATTGAACTTCCCGATATTGACAAAGTTGAATGATAATCCTTCAGAAACTCTATCTATTGCTACTGCCTAAATATTTAAGGAAAAAAATAACTCATTTTTCCTTGTGTACAGTAGAATGCACTGCCTCAGACTTTTAAACAGTATGTTAGTCTTTAGCTTTATCACAATGTCTCCTTTTTCCCCAAAACAGTTAAGCATGCCTAGTCCTAGATAAAAGTGTGAAATTGGTAGTTCATTTATAGCACCTTTTCCCAAATTCCTCTTTCATGCCTCATTTTGTCCTTCCATTATTATCCTAGCCTCCTCCAAACCTCCTGTGCCCTCACATTCTTTCCTGAATGTAAGTCTCCTCATTCCGGCTTTTATATCCCAGTTTGTCAATTCATTGAATATTTACTGAGCATTGACTATGTGCCAAGCACTAGACACTGGAATAAGTATGCTTTTCCCTTCCCTTCTTTCATGCCCAAAGACAGCAGTCTGTTCTGTGCTCTATTCTCTCAGGATCCTATTCCTGTTATTTTGATAAAGTTATCCATGCTAAGATATTGATGGGTGGAAATTGCATAATGTGTTACCTTTTAAATTACATACAGCATTGAAAACTGATGTGCTGAATTTTAATCAGCTGAGTAATTATTATAGGTTGAAATCTTTCCAGGAATTTTTCTGGGCCACAAGGTGTTTATTATGATATAGGTGCAAATAGAAGACAACTACAGTGAAAGGGGTCAACCTAAGAGATACTAGAGATGAAATTAGGCTGGCCTAGAGTGAGGTAAATACTGTGAGGAGTGACAGTCACAGAAAAAAGTAGAAGGGGAAAAGGTCATTCCAGAAGGTTTCAAGAGAATACAGCAACCTGCAACTGTTACACTGTTATTTGTCACCTGCACCTCTACAAACAGCCTCCTTATTAGAGTGACTGCTTCAGGTCTTGCTCCTCTTTCTTCTTGTCACTGCAGTGTCATCTGGGGTGATATTTCTGAAAATTGTATGTGTTAACTATTGCTACGTAAAAAATTATTCTACAACCAAATGATGTAAATTTTATTATCTCCCAGTTTCAGTAGTCCTGAACCTGGGAGTGACTCACCTGGGTCTTTTAGCTTAGAGTCTTTACAAGGCTACTATCAAGGTATCAGCTGGAGCTGCAGAAATCTCAAAGCCCAAATGAGGATCTGCTTACAAGCTCATTCATAGGGTTGTTGAAGGGACTCAGCACCTTTTAAGCTATTGGACTAAGGCAGGGGTGGGCAAACTGCGGCCCACGGGTCACATGCGGCCCACTACAGGCTTTTTTGTGGCCCGCCAAGACATCAGATTTTTATGACACAATTTATATCTTTTCTGAAATGCAAAGTTAACTAATAAATGCAATCATTTTAAAAGGTCTGGCCCTCCACTAACTTTCATTTCCACAAAGTGACCCCAGAGCCAAAACAATTGCCCACCCCTGGACTAAGGGCCTCATCTCTGCTTTCACTCCATCCTACAGCCATGTTGAGCTACTGGCAGTCATTCAGTTCCCCAAATGTAGCACGATTTGTCTCAGATCCAGACCTTGGTGCCATATTTCCGTTCCCTGGACTATCACTTACAGTACAGTGTATGCATTTACACAGTATTGAAAGTTCTGGGTCTGAAAGAGATTACAAAGAGAATAAGAACAGATGGTTCTCAGTTCTTTTGATTTTGACCCCACTTCTATCATCTGCTACCACCCACTGTTTTGCATCCCATTGCAGCAAAACCCTTGAAATTTTGTCTATACTCTTTGTTTCCAATCCCTTATAACTCATTCTCTCTTGAAACTACTTCAATCAGGCTTTCATCTCTAACACGTTGTTTAATTGAGTGGTCAGTTCTCTGTCCTGATGATACTTGCCTATCAGGAGTATTTAACATAGCTGATCACACTCTCATCTTTGCTCTGCTCTCTTCATTTCACCAGGATACCACACCCATAGTTTCCCTTCAATGTCACTAGTTACTCTTTATTGCATTCCTTTACAGTTTCCTTTTTTTTTTTTAATTCCCCTTTTTTCCTATTCTCTATCTATATTTATTCTCCTGATAATCTCTTCCAGATTCATACTTTAAATACCACCTATGTGCTAATGACATCCAATTGCTATCTCCCAGCCAGATCTCTTTCATCACCTCCAGGGCTGTATAGGTAACATCTTTACTTTTCAGTTTCACTTGGATATTATATCATACAGGGTCCAGATAAGAGACAGAGGACACACTCAAGTTCGGAAATTTGAGGAGGTTTTATTGACAAAATAGCTATTTCGGAAGGTGTGGGTGGACTATCAGAACTAAGGTAGATAATACAGTAACTCTGGGTCATTAGCAGCAAACCTATTACAACCCATAAGTCTGGAGTGATGAAGAGAAGGGGCAGCCACTAACAACTGGGGGGATGCCAATACAGCTCAGGGGGTTGAGTGTTCATCTTGCAGCCTGGAATCAAATCCCTGCCCGGGCCCATGCAGACCCACGTGCTGAACTGGGGCAAGCTTCCCACATCAGAGGCCTCCATTTCAGCTTCCGCCCCGGGCATGCTTCCCATGTACAAGGCCCACAGCTCACAGGATGTGCCTCCCATGAAGGGGGCCCCCAGGCAGTTCCTGCCCTGGGCAGATATGTGCCCACCTGTAGAACTGTATCGAAAACAGATGAAGTATATCTTTGGAGAATGCTCTGGGCCTTCCCCCTTCTCTCTATCTCTGTCAGTCAAAAACAAAAAATAAATAAAAATAAATAACCAATAAAGAAAGAAGGAAGGAAGGAAGGAGGGAAGGAAGGAAGGGAGAGAGGGAGGGCAAGAAAAAGAAAGAAAGAAAGGAAGAAAGGAAGAAAGGAAGAAAGCAAGAAAGCAAGAAAGCAAGAAAGCAAGAAAGCAAGAAAGCAAGAAAGAAAGAAAGAAAGAAAGAAAGAAAGAAAGGTAGAAAAGAGAATTATGTTGATGAGACCAGTGGGAAAATAGTAGTAGCATTTGGCCAGGTAACACAGAGATCTGGAGAAAAACCTCACTGTAACAAAGCCAGTAAAATAGATCCATGATCACTTTCTCCTTCCTCCCTGCCATCTATGAGCTCCCCACTGGCTGAACACAATCAAAAGCCCCAGGACAAAGGGGTACCACTGATGAAATGAACCTAGATCAGTGTCCTGGGGCAGAGAGCAAATTAAAGAAGAGGAGAGAAAGAATCGTTAAGACCAAAGGAAAGATATTGTACATTCATGTGTAATAGGCATAATCACTCAAAATTTCTAAACCTCAACATTTTCCTCAGAAAACATCAGTCTTCCCCTCTCACAGGATAGTGACTTCATCCTTTCAGTTGTTTAAACCAAAATCATTGGGGTCATTCTTGATTTCCCTATTTCCCAAAAAATCTATAGCTACTCTGTCAGAAAATTCTAAGGTCTTCATGTTTGAAATACAGAGGGTGCCAAAAATAGGTATACAGATTTTAAGAAAGGAAAAGACTATATTAAATTTGTAATACTCAATGTATTACAAAAGATAAATACAAGTAATGTTTGATGACTGCAATTAGAAGAGGTACTCACCATCAACAAAGGAAAAAGAAAACCAAACAAATGAGAAAATATTTGCAAACAATGCCTCTGATAAGGGGCTAATATCTAAAATATATAAAGAACCCATACAACTCAACAATGAGAAAACAAATGATCCAATTAAAAAATGGGCAGATGACCTAAACAGACACTTCTCCCATGAAGACATACAAACAGCCAACAGATACCTGGAAAAATGCTCAACATCACTAGCAATTAGGGAAATACAAATTAAAACCACAACGAGATACCACCTCATACCTGTTAGAATGGCTACAATCAACAAGACAAGGACTAACAAGTGCTGGAGAGGCTGTGGAGAACAAGGCACCCTCATACACTGCTGGTGGGAACATAAATTGGTACAACCACTGTGGAAGGCAGTGTGAAGATTCCTCAAAAAACTAGGAATGGAATTGCCATATGACCCAGCAATCCCTCTTCTGGGTATCTACCCAAAAAACCTGAAAGCCTTAATCTGCAAAGATATCTGTACCCAAATGTTCATCGCAGCACTGTTCACTGTGGCCAAGTCATGGAATCAACCAAAGTGTCCTCTGATAGATGACTGGATAAAGAAGTTGTAGTACATTTACACAATGGAATAGTACTCAGCAATAAGAAAACATGAAATATAGCAATTTGTGACAACATGGATGGACCTTGAAAACATCTTATTAAGCGAAATAAGTCAGAATGAAAGAATCAAGAAACATAACCTCACTTGTATGTGGAATATAAAACTGAAAGGAACAAAGAAACAAAGACTCATGGACATAGTCAATAGTTTAGTGGTTACCTGAGGGTAAGTGGGGAGGTGGGTGGGAGAGCTGTGGGGGGGAGTAGGGAGGGGGAATCAAACATACAGTGATGGAAAGTGAGCTGATTCTGGTTGGTGATATTAAGTGAATTAAGTCAGACTGAAAGAATCAAGAAACATGTGACCTCACTCATAGGTGAAATATAAAACTGAAAGTAACAAAGAAATAAAAAGTCATGGACACAGTCAATAGTTTAGTGGTTACCTGAGGGTGCGAGGGGAGGTGGGTGGGAGAGCTGGCGGGGGGGGGGGGGGAGGGGGGGGAAA
>PVKE010009078.1:0-21264 GCA_004027555.1 Craseonycteris thonglongyai | reverse complement strand
ACAATAAATTTAATAATAAAAAAAGAAGAGGTGCTCAAAGTGGTTACCATCAGTATTTATGTACTACATAAATAACATCTCTTAAAATGTGTATACATTGTTTTGGCACCCCAAACAATGTCCAGAATCCTACCATTTCCCAACACCTTTGCAAAACCATTACTTCTTGATTAAATTTATGCAACAACAAAAAAACAATATTATACAAATACTTTTGTGGTCAACTATTATGAAACACCTCTAAAAATTTATCTATGTATGCATATGGATGTGGTCCCTAGTTTTGATAGTTACAGCAAAAGTTATATACAATTCTGCTTTTTGAATGATATGCCTATCCCTGTTCATTACTTTTTTTTTTTAACAAATACAGAGTTAAGAAAGGTGAAAGTTTAGAAACTGCCCTCAATTATATACTTGTGGTTTTACAACAAAAAATTATAAAAAGATCTAAAATAACTACATGTCTAACCCAGCAAGTTTGTAATGATAAATGAGGAATTGAAGGCTTATTACTAAAAATAAATTTAAATAATCCTCTTTTGTAAAGCATGCTAAGCTTTGCCTACATAAATCAGTTCTGGCAAAGAAATCCTGACTATGACAGTAAAAATGTGGGGATATATTTTGTCACTATTCCAGGCCTTGAAAAATGCCAAGATAATAAGCAAGTTTACAAACTAGGCTGTGCTATCTTTTCTAAGCAATACCTACTGTAAGGTGAACATAAAGTCTTTCTTACCTTACTGATACCTATTTTTGGAAAATAAGTTATTCTAGTTCTTTCAACTTAACTGAAATAGTAAATTTCTTCATAAGAAACAATTATCACTCCAATGGCACATTAAATTGGAAGTGTGTAAAATAAAAGTAAAACTAGTATTATTCAGAAAAATGATCAATGGCCAAGATACATTTTGTGTATTATGTTGAATGTATACTGAGCCGCTCTCTCTATGTTTAGCAAGCTTTTAACTTTATACTGAAGCTGAAACTGAGGTCAAGAAAGAAAATGGCCTTCAGACATCAGCTCCCAGGATTGGTCCCCATTAGGTTTTGCAACAGGAAATAAAAACACTGCATTCTAGGAAGGTGCAAGGTTGTGTCAGCTTGCATCTTTACCATGATACATCAAACTCTTTCTATTTACAATAATCTTATAGATCCTGTATTCTTACCACTTATCTGTTTCTATTTGCAATAAATCCAATTTAATTTATTTAAAGTAAATGTCTAAATTATAACAAAATTCATGTTAAACCTCCATTTTTATGACTATAGTCTTTGGGTTGAACTGTAATAAGATTATTGCTCTCTCCCTAAGCTGTCTAGAAACTTAGTCAAATATCATAAATAGCAGTTTATTTTATTTATGTTATAAAAATAGTAATACAGTCGACTCGGTTAACCAGAGCTCAAGCAACCAGCACTCTTAAGCATCCAGCACAAAAAATCTTTGATTTTTTATTTATTTATTTATTTATTTATTTATTTTGCTGGTAGCATGAGAGTTTTGCCAGTTGCTTGAAAGTGCCAGGTACATTTATCCAGCATCTGCCAAGCCCCATGGGTACCGGTTAACTGAAAGTCTACTGTAATTGCTAAATTTTATTGTCTGCTTGTTCTTTCAGCCATAGAACAAAGCAATTTAGACACATTTAATGGTCCTAACAACCCAATGAGGTAGATATTAATACTCTGACATCCCCAAAAGTCTTAAATTGGAGTTATCTACTGATAGATTACTTGAGAAAAATGTTTATGTGTATGAAGGCATGATTAGAATGATGGCTTATTAACTAGGAGGGTTTATATTACACCTTTTGCTTCAAAGGCTCTACTTGCTCAAGGGGTAGACACTGTTTCTAAGTGAGTGACAGAATGGTGAGATGTCCACATTTTAACAAGTGAGCTACAACTGACAGGTGCTCTGTAAGAGAACACGTTCAGAAGAGTGTAGTGCTCTCCGTCTCCTCAGGGAGTGACGCCTCCACTTGGAATTCTAATTTCAGTTTCTGTTACTAAGGAAGAGGCGCAAAGCCTGACAGCATAGGCCATGGAGGAGAAAGAAGGCGAAACAGGGCTGTGAATCCTTAATTAACAGGAGATTCAGGGATGCCAGTGAGTGCTCTATCATGCTGCTATGGAAGGTTGCACTGACAATAGATATAGAAGATGCTCACCGCTATTGCTAACTTCAGGAGGTAAAAAGGCAGTTTCCAAAGTTCCAGTCAGTGGTGAGAAGGGAAATTATTTCCTCTGGAAACTCTACACCTATCTCTCTGAAAGCATTTTTATACTGTTAAATGACTTGGTTAACGGTATGGCTCATAAGTTCCAAAACTTAGTTTCTGAAACTAATTCAAAATGGAAGAATCATCAGCAAAAATACAAAAGGCATAATGATTTCAAACAATGTTAAATTTCCAAGGAAATCAGGGAACTTCCTAAATATTTTGGGAAAGATGAAAGTGACACAGAAGCTCCTGTTTTCTAAGTAAAATTATTGAGTTTAGTAATTTAGTGAAAATGTTTATTTAATTATGCATTAGTGGGTTGTTGCATTTTTTACAAAGTGCCAGGCACTGTTGCTAGGCACAAGAACTACTAAGAAGAAAGATACATCCCTGAAGTTAAAGAACCCATTCTACTTGGAGTGAATACCAAAGCATCCTGTGATAAGCCACAGGAAGCTTTAAAATAATGATTTCAGGAGGTAACCAGCATTTGTAGCCATCACTACTATGATACCCTGCAAATGTGCACAAACTGGAACAAACATAAGACATACAAGGACAGGAAAACTGAGTTTTAAAAAATATATACCAATAATATTGTTTGTTGACACATAAATATTACCTGAGACTTGTTTATAATCACAATTGTCCTCACAGTTTTAATGGATTGTCAGATGTTAAAGGCATTAGACTTGGTCAGTATAACTCTCATATATTACTGTTTACTGGCCACCTACATCTAATCAAATCATGCTAAGGGCTAGAAGAACAAAGAGAAAGACATGTCATTTGTCCTTAAAGAGCTCAGAGTCAAAGGAAGGAGTCAAAGAATGGGACTCTATAACCACAAGGATAAGTAACCAAGAAATGACCTGTAGCATAGACAGTCTTGATAATAATATCTTGATCATCAGAGTTGTCCAATGGTGGGATCCTTCAGCTCTCAGGAGATGTTAAGGCAGAGAGATAATTATTAACACCTTGTGGAATAAAAGGTGAAACTGGGTAATAATAATCTAGACTTTCCAGTCGGATATAATCCAGAATTTTCAACTCTGGCTATATCTTTCTATGCTGTTACACTCGTATAGATTTATGAAAGGTGGGCTTTTTTACCCCCTCTTTTAAGGTTCTTCAGCACAGACTTGCCCAAGATTTTCAAGCTCTTCATCCTGAAACCATTTCTGCCAGGAGACACCCAAGGAGCTCCGCAGCAGTAATCAAAGGCCTTCCCTTTTGTAACATGATTGTCCTAAAAGTCAAAATTGTTAGTATCCTTATCAACTGTGCAGACTTTTCCAGCCATGTCTTGTTTTGGAAACATGGTTCTCACTCTCCAACACTGACTTCAGTTACCTCTCACAATCTCCTTTTGCCTATTCTCTCTGCCATGGTTTTCTTTTTTTTTTTAGTTTTTGTTTTTGTTTTTTTAATTTATTGTTAAATTTGATGAGGTTACATTGGTTGGTAACAATTAGAGAGTTTACAGATGTACAAGTCCACATCACATCATTCATGCATCGTATTATGTGTCCATCACTCAGTATCAGTTCCCCTTCCATCACCTTATATCTAGTGCCCACTCCCACCTCCTCCCACAACTCTCCCCCCTCCTCCCTCCTCTCCAGGTAACCACCAAACCACTGAGTGTGTCCATAATGCTGGTGTCCTATCCCGCTTCCCCTCCCACTCTCCCTCCCCCCTCCGCCCCTTCCCTCTGGCAATCACCAAGCTATTGAGTGTGTCCATAGGTCTCTGTGTCTTTGTTTCTTTCACTTTTATATTCCACCTATAAGTGAGGTCATATGTTTCCTGCTTCTTTCAGTATGACTTATTTCGCTTAGTAAGATGGTCTCTAGGTCTATCCATGTTGCCAGAAATGACTGTAATTTATCATTTCTTATCGCTGAGTAGTATTCCATTGTGTAAATGTACCACATCTTCTGTATCCAGTCATCTATCAAAGGGCATTTTGGTTGTTTCCATGTTCTGGCCACTGTGAACAGTGCTGCGATGAACATGCAGATACAAACATCTTTAAAGATTAAGGTTTTCAGGTTTTTTGGGTAGATGCCCAGTAGAGGGATGGCGGTATCATATGGTAATTCCATTCGTAATTTTTTGAGGAATCTCTATACAGCCTTCCATAGTGGTTGTATGCCATGGTTTTCTTAAACAACAAAGCAAACTTCTGTCTCCAGAAAGACATTGCAATCGATTACATGTATTCATGGCCTTCCATAGCAAATAGCAACTGACCACAGAGATACAAAATTCTGAAAATGGGCACAGAAAAAAAAAATTTGTTTCTCTCCAAAGCAAAGTAGAAGAGGGAAATCTTTTTCCAAGCCCATTCATCTCTAATAATAAAATTCCTCATTGAGTGCTCCCTCTATGTCTAATACCCTTCTTAGATTATATAAAAATAACCCCATTTAATCTTCACAACTAAGTGTGAGTCAAATACTGCTAATATCACCATTTGACATAGGAAACAGGGAGGTGAGTAACTTGCTCCAGATTGCTCATTTCATAAGCAGCAGACTGGGTTTGAACCCAGAAAATAAAGGTTCAAAGAGTACACACTCAACCACTACTCTACTCTTGCTCTCCAGTATATAATGGTTTTTACTGCTATGACCCACGTAAGCACATAAACAAGGTAACTGATGTGTTGACTACTTCTGCTTATAGGAAATAAGTCTGAGAAGATGGAGGAGAGGGAGGGCTAGTTGCCAGATTAGCAAATGCAATCCCATAGATTGTGCCACAGCCAGTCCAGGCATAGGCTAGATAAGTCTTGAAACTGGAAGAAAGGATAAAACCCACATTCAAGTAGATCCATTCTAAAGCTATAAATTTGAGAAAATGAAACAAAAGAACTATAATCCAAGAGAGATTGACACAAAATAATAACTAAGCATATGAGATACGTGGATACTTTCCAGTGTGGAGATATGGCCAGGGAGACCGCACAGCCCACCACATGTGAAGGAGTACTGCCTTTCTAAATGAAACACAATATTCCACAGCAAAACATTTTGCCTGCGCTATTAGGACCTACTCATATATTGTAACACTGATGCTATTCTATTGTTACTAATCCCTCTAGTTTTCTTCTCAAATTTTATAATTAGTAAAAATTCACATGTTACCCAATGAGAAATTTGAGGAGAGTTCATGTTTTGGCCTTTGTTCATAGCTCTAAAACTCCTGGAGCGGTATTTTGACAATAATAAGCATTTAATAAATGCATGTGGGGTGCTCAGCAGGTTGAGTGTTTGCCTTGTAGCTGATAAGTCCAGGCACTGAATCCTCGCTTCAGCCAGTGCAAACCCACATGCTGAACTGCAACACAACTGAACCACCAGGGTGGTGGCAAAGGTTCTCACCTCCCATACAAGAGGCCCCCAGTTTGGTTCCCACCCTGTGCAGCCCCACATTCACCTATGTGCAGTGAAACTGTGTCACAACTAATGATGTACAACTATGGAGACTACTCTGGGCCCTTGCCCTTTCCCTCTTTCTCTCCCCCCTTCTCTCAAACAATAAAATAAATCTTTTTAAAAAATAAATAAATACACGTTGGAATTAAATCTGCTATTAAAATTTTAGATACCTTTTAATGGGGGTCGGGGAGGGGGGGTTTTCCCCCAAAAGCTTCTGAAAGGAATTAAAAAGAAACTAGGAAAGTTTATTTTAATCAACCTCACCAAAATGCCATACACAGCAAAGAAGTGAAAAATGTCAATAATTCTGAAAAGACCAAAGTGAAGAAAGTTTTAATATTTAGAAAGTGTAGCTGGAATAGAAAATGAATGAGAGATTTCAAAATTCATTTCAAGGGATACAAAAGAGACAGAGCTTTATAAATACAAAGTTACACTGGAAACAAAATGACTTTTGTAAAGCTTTTAAGCTCTAACCCCTGGCACAGACTCAGACTAGAGCCTGGCTTTTGAGAGAGTATTTCTCTTGGCATCTATGCTGTTGTATTTTCACATTCTTTAGAACCACCTGTTGTGTCACGCACCTGTCTGCTCTTAGGTGATTTGCTACAATCAAGAGTTTGCATAAGTTTTCTAGCTGCCTGAACTGAGCTTCCTCTTTTCAATATACCGTAGATTGTTAAAAAAAAAAATTAAATAAGATTATGAGTGAGAGCAAGAGAGACAGAGAGAAAGAGAGAGAGAGAGAAAATTACCTAGATAAAATTATACAGCTTTAGTCCCCCCATGACTATTATCAAAGTTAATATAAACATTCTGGTCTTCCCTCACTCCATTCCCCAACAATGACTGCTTTTTCACTTTCATCCTACAAGTTCAAGGGTAGCCAGTATACCCAGCCTCATACAGTATTAGTAACTTGTTCTTTGAAGAGAAAAATTGCAGTAGCCAGAGAAGTTGTCAACAATGCTGAGTGGGCTATTGTTTCTTCATCACATAACAATTACAACATGCATCTCCAAGAAGTTACTTTGCAGAATGAACTCTTTATCACTACACTGCAAGCACTGACTGCTAATTGAGGAAATCAAGCCTTTTCTGGAAAATAGTAGCCTTCTCTTTGCTTTGAAATTTATGTAGGATAAGAAAAACAATGGCAAGTAAATTTACAAGTAAAATGTAGATTCTTTATATCCTTATGGCAAAGTATAGGCCCATTCATATTCTCTCTCTCTCTCTCTCTCTCACGTCTCCTCAAAATAATTACTAGTATTTAAGAGTGTATCTCTGTCACGCTATAAAACTGCAATGTTACTCATGAATATTTTTACATGTTATTTTTTTATGATAAAAATAGATTGTGATGCCAATGTTCATTTTAATTTGAAAAGAAATTTTAAACTGTTTTAACATTCTTTCTGAAAAAAACACTCCTACATTACAAACGGTCACAACAAGGCAGGCCAACACATGGCCCACCAGGGGCAACAGAGTTCCAAAATGTAGATATAGAGAAGGGATGGGCAAACTTTTTCTATAAAGAGCCAGATAGTAAATATTTTAGGCGTTTTGGTTTATACAGTCTCTGCAGCAACTATACAACTCTACTCCTACAGCATCAAAACAGCCACAGACAGTACATTAAAAAAAATGGGAATGTCTGTGTTCCCATAAAGCGTTATTAAAAAAAGTAGATGTCAGGACAGGTATGGCCTATGGGCCCTAGTTTGCCAACCTGTGATTAGAAGCAAGCAGACAGCTGAGATAAATTAGATGTTACTGTCACTTTACATAACAAGAAAGATAATTTTTGTTCACCCAAGTGAAAATAATAAAGGTAGAAAAGTGGCACACAATGTTGTTGAGCTGCAGCTGATATTTAAGTGTTATCCTTAGTATATTTCTTAGAATTCACTTAATGTCATCCAGATAGGCAATGGTAAATGATTAATTTAAAGTCAAAGTAAGTTATATCTATGAAGAACCTTCACAATGACAAGAAGTCAGTCGGCTGGGAATTTGCATATAATGTCATTTACCTTAAAATGTGTGGAGGGAAAGAGAAACTAAGAGGAGCCTATCAACTTTAGTTATAAGGAGATAGTGAATTCTGTAATACAAACTAAAATATTCAAGATAGCCCCACCAGATGATTGAATAGCACAAAGAAACCACACACACACACACACACACACACACACACACACACACACATACACACCTCTTTTATATAACTTCCATTATGAAGATCATTATCTTTGATAATGATGATAGTTATCAGTAACACTACTTCTCTACTGTATGTTGGAAATTATGATAGATTGTTTTTAAAAATTATCTCTAATCCTCAATGACCCTAAAAAATAGGTATTATTATCACATCTTCCATAGACAAGAAAATGCATAGTTATTAAGTGGCTACAGCTGAGATTAGTCTGCCACCCATTAGTTTGACAACCTTTCCACAGATGACAGAGCAAAATTTTCTAGCTCTCCAACTCATAAAACAAAAGTTAATTCCGTTAAAATAAAGTTCCATTTATATTTACAAAATCCTGAGCCAACTTACCTGCTGAGATTGACAGCTCTGAAAAGCAAAATGTGAGGTGCACCTTCTCTCCAAAACCAAAACTCTTTAGCAGAGTGATGATGTGGGTGTGGTTCAGACTGTCATGTAATTACAACTAGCCAAAATTTTCTTCATCTACTAAGGCAAAGGAGGAAGACTATTCAAGGAGTATTATATTAGGCTACCAGAAAATTCCAGGGGATGCCGGAATGCTTGCCTTGCAACTGCAAGGTCTGGGGATTGTATCCCAACCCCAGTCCACACAAATCCATATGCAGAACTGTGGCGCAACTGGTAACAACCAGGATGGCTGGTGAAGGTTCTCATCATCCCACGTGGGAGGCCTCCAGTTTGGTTCCCACCCCACACAGCCCCACATCCACCTATGTGGAATAAAACTATGTCACAACTAATGACATACAACTGTTAAGACTGCTCTGGGCCCTCCCCCTTCTCTCTCTCTCTCTCTCTCTCTCTCTCTCTCTCTCACTCTCACTCCTCTCAAACAATAAAATAAATCTTTAAAAGAAAAAAAAAAAACCCAAATGAGGAGATATGGGATACCAGGATAGCTCAATGGTTGAGCACTTGCCTTGTATTCTCAAGGCCCAGGGTTCAATTCCCAGCCCCAGTCCAAGCAAACCTATATGCTAAACTGTAGCACAACTTGGTAACCGTCAGGATGGTGGTGAGGGTTCTTACATCCCATGCTGGAGGCCCCAATTTGGTTCCTGCCCTGCACAGCCCCACATCCACCTGTGTGGAATGAAACCATGTCACAACTAAGGATGTACAACTACGGAGACTGCTCTGTGACCTCTACCTTCTCTCTCTCTCTCTCTCTCTCTCTCTCTCTCTCTCTCTCTCTCTCTCTCTCTCTCTCTCTCTCTCCCCCCGCTATTTCAAACAATAAAATAAATCTTTAAAAATAAAAATTCCAAATGAGACTTGTGAACAAGATAGCAAAATAGGAAGATTACCAGTTCCACTCATATCTGTCTTCCACAATAATAATTTAGCAGCCATTCACGGTCAAATGTGTTTTTGTCAGGGCTTTGGAATTCAGGTAGAAGATTGTGAAACCCCAGTAGTGCCAAAGACTGAGGAGGTAAGAAGGCAGTCCCTTGCCCACATGGCAGACTCACTGAACATGGTCCTAGCTACAAACTCAGAAATAGTCACAATCTTCTGTGAACTCAACTACATCCCTGTTTGGCCTTGGTTCTGCCATCAGCACCATACACCAAGAGGTCCAGTAAGAACTGTACCAACTTGAGTACTGAGTAACAGGCCCACCAATCTCAGTCCTAGATGTGAACCCAGAAGCAGCTCATGACTTGGCTCTAGCCCCTCTTAGCTGTGAGTCCATGGTCTAGGTGGGAGACATACCTGTCCGTGCGCCTAAGGCAGGTCCTCTGACCTGTTCAAATACAGATCCTGAAATGGCTCTATAAATAGAATCTAACACCTCTTAACCACAGGCTGGAAACATTGTTGCCAACCCAAGGACCCAAGAGACACACATATTCATGCCCCCAATTGTAGGCCCACTGACCTTGGTCCAACTGCAGATCCTGAAGCAACCCTGTATTTCAGCTCTAGTCCTGTCTATTCATGGTCCAGAAACTGTCCAGCCTGCCCAGGGATTCAGTGGGAGAAATACCCCTTTGTGTCCACAAAGGCTGATCCACTCATTTTGGTCCAACTACAGATCATAAGGCAGCCCTGTGGCCTGAATCTGGCCCCACTCAGCCATGAGCAGCCAGGGGCATTTTTGTTCAACCAGGAACCTGGCAGGAGGTGTGACTGTCCATGCCTCTTAAGGCAGGCCTGCAGATCTCGTTCCCAGCTGTCCTGTGTCTCACTTCTAACTCTTCTCACTTGTGGTTTGGAGTCAATCCTGCCCACCCAGGGACCCACCCAATGACATGTTAGGAGCCCTCCCAGGGACCTGGTGGAGCCACATCCATCCACATACATGGTGACAGGCCCACCATCATTGGACCCTGAAGTTGACACTTAACCCAGCACTATCTCTACAGAACAACATGCTGGAGACTGTCCCATACACCCAGGGACCACACAAAATCCACACCCACCTAAGGCTCTGGTAACAGGCCTACCAACTGACCAGTAGACACCTGACCTGACTTCAAGCTTGCTCTAATGTAGTCATAGAGGCAATATCATCAGTCTACAGACCCAGTAGGAGAAGGTCTTTGTATACAGAAAAGCCTGTAAAGACTGAAAGAGGTGTTTACTCCTTCAAATGCAGAGAAACTAATGCAAGACTACACAGATTATGACAAATCAGGCAAACATGGCAACACCAAAAAACATTGATAAAGCTCCAGGAACCAACCCCAAAGAAATGAAGACACTATGAATTATTTGAAAAAGAATTCAAATAATCATCTTAAAGAAACTCAGTGACACGCAAGAGAAGACATACAGACAACAAAAACAGTGGATGAACAAAATGAGAAGTTTAATAAAGAAATAGAAACCATTAAAAAGAATCAAACAGAAACCCAGGAGATGAAGAATACAATAGGAATATTGAAAAATTCAATAAAGATCTTCAATAGCCAACTCAATTATGCAAAAGAAGCAATAAGGAAACTCAAAGACAGTTCATTTTCAATTAGCCAGTTGGAGGAACAGAAAGAAGCAAACAAAAAAACAAAAAACAGGTATACAATGAGGAAAGGATAGTATCTTCAATAAATGTTGGGAAACCTGGATATCCAAAAGCAAAACAATGAATTGGACCCTTATCTTATACCACATGCAAAATTTACTTGAAATGGATTAAAGATGTAAATGTAAGACCTGAAATTACAATAAAGAAAGAGAAGATAGTAAAACTGATACCACAGAAATACAAAGGATCACAAAAGACTACTATCAAAATTATGCCAACAATTGGATAACCAAGAAAGAAAATGGATAAACCTAGAAAAAGGCCCAGCCAAGACTGAATTACAGAGACAGAAAAGCTGAACAGACAAATAACGAATGAGGACATTGAAGCAGAAATCAAAAATTTCCCAATGAAGAAGATCCCAGGACCAGATGGCTTTACAGATGAGTTCTACCAAATATTTAAAGAATAGTTAAAATCAATTCTACGCAAACTCTACCAAAAAAAAAAAAAAATACAAAAGGAGGGAACATTTCCAAATTCATTTTATGAGCAATGTGCTCATACCTAAGCCAGATGAGGATACTATAAGTAAGGAAAATTACTTACCTATATCCCTGATAAATATAAATATAAATTTCCTCAACAAAATACTAACAAACAAAATTTAACATGCATTAAAAGGATCACACATTATGATTAAGTAGGATTTATCCCTGGGATGCAAGAATGGCTCAATATATGCAAATTAGCAGAACTCTTAGAAGAAAACATAGAGAAAGGAAAGCTCCTTGACATTAGCCTTGGCAACAATTTTTTCAGATATGTACAAAAAAGTACAGGAAACAAAAGCAAAAATTAACAAGTGGGACTACATTAAATTAAATATTTATCTACACCAAAGAAAACTATCAGCCAAATGCAAAGGCAACCTATGGAATCAGAGAAAATATTTGAAATCCTTATCCAATAAAGGGTTGATATTTAAAATATATAAGAAATTCAGGGGAAGCCGGGATGGCTCAGTGGGTTAAGCGCTCACTTTGCAGCGCCGGGGACCGAGGATTGAATCCCAGCCCCAGCCCATGCGGAACCATATGCTGAGCTGGGAGCTCCCCCAGTTCAGTTCTCTCTCTGTCTCTGTATCTCTATATCTCTCTATCTCTCTCTCTCTGTCAAAACAATAAAAATTTTTAAAAAAATAAATTAAAAAAAAATAAATTGTTGGGGAAGCCAGGATGGCTCAGTGGGTTAAGCGCTCACTTTGCAGCGCCAGGGACCGAGGATCGAATCCCGGCCCCGGCCCGTGCAGAACCATATGCTGAACTGGGGAGTTCCCTCAGCTCAGTTCTCTCTCTGTCTCTGTATCTCTCTCTCTCTCTCTCTCTTTCTGTCAATAAATAAATAAATAAATAAATAAATAAATAAATAAATAAAACTTAAAGTAGAGGAAAAATTTTTAAAAAAAAGAAATTCATACTGGATGAAACTGGAATTCTGAAATATCGCTGAATAGAGCATTAAATGGTACAACTTTGGAAAATATTTGGACAGTTTTGCATAAAGTTAAACAATATCATTCTACGTATTTAGCCAAGAGATATAATAACATATGTCCACAAAAGCACATGAACATTAATGTTTATAGAAGCTTTATTCGTAATAGTTTTAAACTAGAAATAACCTGAATGCTCATCAGCAGGTGAATAAACAGTGATATGTTCACACATGAAATATTACTCCATAAATAAAAGTACAAATGTACAAATTATTAGTACACATAAATACTTGGAAGAGCCTGAAAAACACGTTAAATAAAGCAGACTAATTTATAGTAACAGAAAGTTAGTGGTTGCTTAAGGTGAGGATCAAATGCAAATGAGCACAAGGGAACATTCTGGAGTGATGGAAGCGTTCTGCAGCTTGATTGGGATGACAATTACAATGGTATATAACTTTGTAAAACTCATCTAAGATGACTGGACAAAGAAGTTGTGGTACATTTATACAATGAAATACTACTCAGCGATAAGAAAAGATGAAATACAGTCATTTGTGACAACATGGACGGACCTTGAAAACATCTTATTAAGTGAAATAAGTCAGACTGAAAGAATCAGGAAAATACAACCTCACTCATAGGTGGAATATAAAACTGAAAGGAACAAAGAAACAAAAACTTATGCACACACTCAATAGTTTGGTGGTTACCTGAGGGTAAGGGGGGGAGGGTAGAGCGAGAGTGGGGGGTGGGGGTGTTGAGAGTGAGCACCAGATATATGGTGATGGAAGGAGAGCTGATTCTGGGTGGTGAGCACATAATGCAATGCATAGATGATGTAATGTAGAGTTGTACAACTGGAAACTATATTGCCAACCAATGTCAACCAAATAAATTAACAATAAAAAAAAAATCATCTAGGGGACACTGGGATAGCTCAGTGGTTGAGTGCTTGTCTCGAAATTTCAAGGTCCAGAGTTTGATTCCTGGCCCCAGCCCCTGGAAAGCCATATGCTGAACTGCAATGCAACTGGTAACCACTGGGATGGCTCAGCAGCAAAGGTTCTCGTCTCCCAAGTGGGAGGTCCCCAGTTCAGTTCCCGTCCTGTGTGGCCCCACATCCACCTGTGTAAAATGAAACCATGTCACAACTAATGATATACAATGATGGAGACTGCTCTGGGCCCTCCCCACTTCTCTTTCTCTCTCTTTCTCTCTCTCTCACTTTCTCTCAAAAACAATTTTAAAAATCTTTAAAAAAGGGGAAGCCGGGATGGCTCAGTGGGTTAAGCGCTCACTTTGCAGTGCCAGGGACCAGGGATCGAATCCCGGCCCGGGCCCGTGCAGAACCATATGCTGAACTGGGAGCTCCCCCAGTTCAGTTCTCTCTCTGTCTCTGTATCTCTCCCTCTCTCTGTCAAAAATAAAAATAAAAAAAAATTTTTAAAAAATCTTTAAAAAAGAAACACTCGTCTAACTACACACTTGAATTTATGCATTTGCTGTATGCAAATTATACTAATAAAGTGGGTTCAAAAGAACATTTTTATTATCATACAAATTTAATTTATTAAATATACTCAATCTCAGAAAAACTGTACTCTTCTCATTAAGTGTTAGGAGAAGCAGCCCCAATCAATGATCATCCTCAATTTACCTTACCTGCTCCCTGTGCTACTTGTTAGGTAACAGCAACTATCATGGTTATACTTCATATTTTCTGGAGAAACCACATTATAAGACAGATGGAAGTAATCGGCATACCTCACTTCGAAAAGATTATCAAAAAGCTAATGTACATTCTCCCCACCACCCATCCTTGAGCTCTTCGCTATAGGAATTCCCAACTCAGAAAAAATCCAGGAAGGTAATATAATGCATGAAGTGAGTCAATATTAGACATCAGGGAAAAATAGAGGACATATCAAGATAACTTGTCAAACAATTTAAAAATGGTTAACACTGTATTATACTATCCAACATAATCAAGCATTTTCTAAATGCTAATGAGAAATTTACCATATATATTTTAATTTTAAAACCTGACTTTCAGGAGTGCTTAATTCATAAAAAATGCATACATGTAAAGTAACCAAAAAAAATCCCTCTAGGGTGCATTAAATTATTATTTTATAAGTTACTAACAAAGCAGGCACAGAAAAATGTGAAGATTTAATGAGCACTGTAGAAGAACATCAAGTTAGGTGAGATTAGAAAGAACAAAGCTTAGCCCTGTGGGGGTTGCAGCTAATCTGAGAGACACAAACTCTTTTCTTAAATATTGTTACATATATCAAGTGCATAGGTTCAAGGTCATGACTTGCTGCCCATCTGTACATGACTAATGTTAAGGCATAATGTTTAAGCTTCATCAGTTTGGTTATTACATGTGTTTCATAAGGGTGTGCAATATTCGATAATAAATTGTATCTGAGACATACCACAAACTCCAAAGTCAGTGTTCTGGCCAGGAGTGGCTCAATAAATGCCAATCAGCCAGAAGATGGCCTATGGTTATATTCTATACAACTTTGAATATTGCAGGAATAAATGCTCAGATTATTCATATGCTAAACAGCATTGTGAAAATAAGGCACCGATTATTTATTAGAAATCTTGTAATTTAGTTAGTGTCAGAACAAATAAAAAAGGCATTCAGAAATCTCTACCAGTGTGCACAAGCCTTTACACCTGAAACTCCATCAATTTCAAACTCAAATTGAAGGAAATTCTAATGACGATATAGATACAGCTTCTTTGACAGAAAAAGATGTGTTATGTGCTATGCAACCAAAACAAGTGGCTTATCAAAATATTTTTGACAAAAATTGTGAAAGTGTTTATGCCATGAGCATAGCAATGTTGTTTGTGATGAGTGTTACAAGTGTTTTGCAAAGCCAACTATTGAAGATTCTGATTAATTAATGTTGAAGACTTTTTTTGCATGTTTTGCAAACCATGTTTTCATTATCTGGTGAGAAATTTTTTATTTCTTATATTTTACGTGTACTTAATAATTTCTAGATTGTAACTAAGAATAAATTTTAAAATCATGCATTTTATTATATTTGCAGTGATTTTAAATTTTTTCCCCAATTTAGCACATACTAGTAATGAATATATCTCTCAAAAATACATGACCTACACTATAATTTGTTTGACCATGACCTCCACAGGGCTAAGTTAGCCTAAATATTAAGGCAAAATAAAGAATAGAAGTAAATCAAAATGTAAAAGAACAATTTTTTAGAAACCAAACAGAAAAGGAACATTTCTATTTTGATTCTGAATTTGATCCAAATGCTTTGGACTGTCCATCTCTCCTATCTCATGCCCCTCTGATTTGATCTCACAAAGTATCCATATAAAAAATAATAAGCCATCTTCCAAGGATTATGTGAATCTGGACTTCAATTTCCCACTGATCTTTTTTCTGCTGCTAACAACGGTCACATCATGAAATCCTGTTTCTTCCACAATAGGAGGGTTTAAGTTGCATCACGTTGTCTTCAGAAACTACAGAGCCCCTGTAGGATCAACTAACATAGAAAAATTAAGTAGGATTCAAGGCCTATATAACAAAAAGGTGAGTGGCCTGAAAGAAAATATCAATCCATTAGAACAGAGAACAAAACACTGCAGGTAAAATGGGACTCCTTCTTAAGTGCCCCAAGTCAAAAAATGAGTTTCTTAAATATCAGAAAGCCACATTTCTGTTTGCTCCTATGTGATCCCATATGTATATAGATCTTACTTATGTTAC
Organism: Craseonycteris thonglongyai; assembly: GCA_004027555.1. Taxonomy (NCBI): domain Eukaryota; kingdom Metazoa; phylum Chordata; class Mammalia; order Chiroptera; family Craseonycteridae; genus Craseonycteris; species Craseonycteris thonglongyai. The sequence continues at coordinate 5,101 of PVKE010009078.1, read as the reverse complement.
ACTATGAATATTTTAGTAATTCATTTATGGAGCCATTCAGTAAACACACAGACTTTACAGACACCATTCAGAAATGAGTATCAAACTTTGGCTGCTGTAGTCTGGTAGCTTCTGCAACTGAGAAACTAAAACTAACCACAGGCAGCTCTGTTTAGCTAAGCTCTGACATCCACAAAATTACTTTGGAGAACTGAAATCAGTCTTTTTAGTTTACAAGATTCAGGAGCTACTAGAATCTTACATTTTAGGCAGGAGACAGAAAGAAAGCACATTCAGCTCATTGCTCAGAGGTAGGAATTAGAGAATAATTAAACTGTGTTGTCAGATGCAAGGACAAATTGGTAAGACTTTAAAGGATGAAAGCCAGATCCTACTCAGATGCAAAAAGAGCACTAAATTTTGAGAAAGGTTTCAGCCACTAGTTTGTACAATCTATGCAGCTGGCACTTTTGCAGAATGGAGCAGAAGTTGAGGGCCCAGTTTAGGAAATGGGGTGCAGAATATGTGAGGAAAAACATAGAAATGAACTCCAAGGTATGTCTACTGTCTGCAACAAAATGAGAGTAACTACTACTGATTAAATGTTTATGACTGTTTGTTGATCATGCATTATCTTATTAAATCTTTATAATCAATGCTACACAAGGCAATATTAATTATTTCTATTGTTAGAGAAACCAAGCTCCCATCATGTTGGAATTTGGATGCACTGATTGTTGTGGTTGGCTACAGGCTCTGGAGAAACCTGGGCTGGTGCCCAAACTACTTGCACAAAGAAGAACAAGGCTGGTGAATTGTTTTCCACAACTTAAAGGAAGAAATTTCATATCCTGCACCAAATCTATTATATAACTTAAATTAAAATGTAATACTTCCCGGTACTTAACCCTGGAGGTTAGGGTCTAAAGTAATTAAATATGAATTTTTTAACATCTTAAGATGAAGATCTTGTCTTCTTAAGAAGGAAGCTCCTTCATTACATCTCAGTCTTACGTCAAGAGTGAGTCTGTACGGGGGAATGCCAGAATAGCTCAGTGGTTGAGCGCTTGCCTTGGAATCGCCAGGTCCGGAATTCAATTCCTGGCCCCAGCCCATGCAAAACCACATATAAACTGCAGCTCAACTGTAACCACTGGGATGGCTCAGTGGCAAAATTACACTCCTCCCAGAGGCTCCTAGTTCAGTTCCCGCCCCATGCAGCCCCACATTCACCTGTGTGAAATGAACCATGTCACAACTAATGATATACAACTATGGAGACTGCTCTGGGTCCTCCCTCCTTCTCCTTCTCTCTCTCTCTCTCAAAACAATAAAAACAATCTTTTTTTTTTTTAAGAGCGAGTCTGTATAGATTTGAACTTAAGTAGGGCCTTTTCCCCACATATCTATGCTCATAAGAACAGTCTTTGTTGATTGTATACCTTTGATCACATAATACCGTTATCTCATTAGCATTTTCTTTGAATTCTTTCCTCCTAAACCTTATCCATTAGCATTGTTTGTGAAATGTGACTTTGTTTCTTTTTAACCAAGGCTGAATCAAGTTTTCTGTTTTATAGGACCTATTTCCTCTGAGCTTCACATACAAGAACAGTAAAGCCCAGAGAGGGTGAATATACCCAAGTGCACACAGTTCTAATTGGCAAGTCAGAATTTAAATCCAGGTCTGACTCCCAATCCCCTGTTCTAACATACTGTATTATCTTGCCTCCCTCAAGTGTTAATAGAACAGCTGAAGCAACTGGAAGCATAATAAGAGCAAGAGTGCCAAGGGGCCAGAAGTTTCAATATATCTCTGTGTGGCGGCTGACTTTTTAGGTTCAAATTTTTGGAAAACAGTGTATGTTAAACAGAATTTTACTCTCTCTGAGCCTGTTCCTGTACCTAGAATGTGCATTGGGAATTTAAGCAAGTGTTCAAAAATGCCAAAGACATGAGAAAGCTGTGTCACTATGTTTAATCTGAATAAAGCAAATGCCTTTATAATATAGTCAGGGCTATATTTATAATATGTATATTTGGTACCAAGTTACTAGAAAGGATGACTCTATTGATATCCAATAGAGGCAGCACAGTGTAGTAATTATGAAAGCAAGTCCCAAAGTCAAATTACCTGAATGAGAATCTTCGCTCCATCTCTTTCAACTTGTGTCACCGTGGGCGAATTACCCAATCTCTCTCTCCCTCAATTTCCTCACTTATAAAATAAGAATAATAATAGTATCCACCCCATGGGTTCATTGTGAGGATAAAATAAGTTAACAAACATAAAGTGCTTATAAACATGTACATTATTTAGCAAGCATGCAGTAAGATACTCTGATCATCAACAGATGGAATAGAGTTGAGAGGAAAGATGCATCCACCCTCTACTGTCTCTTCTTATCACTTTAGATTGGCAAGGTTGAGATACCATATGGCACACTGAATGATCAAAGCTAGTTAACAAAGATATATTGCTTTCAAAAACATAAAGCCATTTTTGCATTTGGGATAAGTACAGAAAGACCGCTGGTCACACTGGACATCTTTACTCAAAGTCTGGGAAACATGATGGGTGATCTACAAATATTGATGGAAGACCCAACCAAAGTCTGAGAGAATGTATTCCTGCAAGGGTTAGGGTCAGACTATGGCGCAGTGGGCACATAGGTACTTATACTGCTCCTGTTGAATACATGGAGTAGGGGCAACAAGATCTGTCCAGGTAGACTAACTGCTCAGAGCTACTGAGAGCCTTGTTCAAGATCTGCTTAGTTTAGTGCACATTTGTCATTTTGCCCACCAAGAATTATTGTCCTTCAGAGTACCATACCATGAATAAGATTTCTCCAAATTTCTCAAGAGATCATCCTCTATTGACTGACTCTCCATCTGGTTCCAGTGGTGATCCAAACTCAAAAATGCAACCTATGCTCTACTCTTCCCTCTGTTCAAGATTAGGCGTGTAGCCCAAACTGTTCCAGTCCAAGTGAACGCCAGCATTTGATAGGAATTGTTTTCACTTTCACTATATTTTAACCTAGAAAGACATAGGCTTAGAAAACCTGGGTGATATTTTCTTTTCATCTAGAAAAAAAGTTGTCTAGAGACTAAAAATAAGTAGAGGGCAGGGGTAAAATGAAGTACTGATGGCATTGTGGAGCCCGTAACCAGGCCTCCCTTAAAATGAGACTATCCCCTGATCGTCAAGATATGAACCACTAAATTTCCCTTGTGTTTTGAACTAGTTAGGATGGGTTTTCTGTCACACGAAACAAAAAGAATCCTAACTGATACACTTAGGAACTGGAAAAAACTAAATCTGCTACTTGAAGGTATCATTTCTACAGCTGGCAAAAACTGGAATAGTCCAATCTAACAGGTTCTCAGCACGCTCACTGACTCTCTTCAATGCCTTTGATAGGATCTTTGTGTATTCTTACTCATGTTAATGATTAGACCACATCTGATTTCGATAGTATCTTTATTCTAAATATCTCTGAGTAATCTTTCCCAATAGAAGTAATATAATATCTTCAGTGTTATACATTTGAATCCTATTACCTCCATTTACTTTTAAAGATTTATTTTTATTGTTTTTGACAGAGAGAGACAGAGACAGAGACAAGGGGAAGGGCCCAGAACAGTCTCCGTAGTTGCACATCATTGGTTTTTCCCCATAGTTTCATTCCATAGGTGGGCACAAGCTGCACAGGCAGAAACTGGGCCAGGGTCTCACCCAGTGAGATCCGAACTGGGGACACTCCCCAGTTCAGCATATGGGTTTGCATGGGCCAGGGCCAGGATTTGATCCTCGGTCCCCAGGGCGGCAAAGTGAGCACTTAACGCACTGAGCCATCCCGGCTTCCCCAATTTTTTTGTTTGTTTTTTTCTCTTTTTTTTTTTTTAAACTGAACTGGGGGCACACCCCAGTTCACCATATGGGTCCACATGGGCCAGGGCTGGGACTCGATCCTTGGGCTCCAGGGCTGCAAAGCGAGCGCTTAACCCGCTGAGCCATCCCAGCTTCCCATTTACTTTTAAGTATGTCTATAAGGTTCATAGCTCAAAACTGTTATTGTATGAAGCAAAAAACAAATGCACACACACACAAAGAAAAGATATTCTAAGTATCTAATCTGGAATATGAACCAAGTTGTAAACACAGGGGAAGCCGGATTGTTCAGTGGGTTAAGCACTCACTTTGCAGCCCCAAGGACTGAGGATTGAATCCTGGCCCCAGCTGGTGCATACCCCTATACTGAACTGGTGTGTGCTTCCCAGGCAGGCAGGAGGCCCCCAGTTCAGTTCCCAACCTCCCGGTTTGGCCCGAGGGGGCATACCTCCCATGCAGGAGGCCCCCAGCCCAGTTCCCAACTTGCGTGGCCCCCACCCACCTATGTGAAACTAAAACCATGTTGAACACTGATGACATACAACTATGGAGACTGCTCTGGGCCCTCTCCTTCTCTCCATCTCTCTCTGTCTTGTCAAAAACAATAAAATAAATCTTTTTTTAAAAATTGTAAACAAAAAAAACTTGGTGGCCAAAAAATGAAGTAGTGAAAATTTTTGATGACTTTTCTTTAGACTCTAATATATTTTGATAAACTAATTCAACTGTCCAGTTTTAGGTATGTCACTTCTGCTAACTTGTAGAAGGCATGCTATAACACAGACACCATAGAAGTCAGAGTACAATAAGGAGTAGAAACCACACAGTGGTTAAAAGAAGGTTAACCTAAAAAATAATTAACTATGATAAAAGAGTAACAATAAGGGACACCAGGATAGCTCAGCGGTCGAGAGCTTGCCTCACAATCACAAAGTCCAAGGTTCCGTTCCTGTCCCTGGCATGTGCGAACCCATATGCTGAACTATGGCCCAGTTGGTGACTGCTAGAATGGCTCTGCAGTGAGGCCCCCAGTTCAGTTCCCGCCCCATGCAGCTCCATATCTACCTGTGTGGAGTGAAACCATGTCAAAACTATGGAGACTGCTCTGGGCCCTCCCTGCTTTGCTCTCGTTTTCTATCTCTCTCTCTCTCTCAATCTCTCTCTCTCTCTCTCTCTCTCTCTCTCTCTCACACACACACACACACACACACACACACACACACC
>PVKE010009077.1:15267-45968 GCA_004027555.1 Craseonycteris thonglongyai | reverse complement strand
CACCAAACTATTGAGTGTGTCCATAATGCTGGTGCCCTCTCCCGCCTCCCCTCCCTCTCTCCTTCCCCCCTCCTCCCCTTCTCTCCTTTAAAAGGGGAAAACTTGTCTTGGAACTTGAACATTTTGGAACTTGAACAGAGCTTTGGGATGGGTTAAGTTCGAATTCCAAGACATCGCTCTACATACCATTTTTCAAGTAGCACTTCACACCCATTAGGATGAATGCATTAAAAAAGACAACAACAGTATTGGTGAAGAAAAACTTGAACTCTCTAACATTGCTATTGGGAATGTAAAATGATGTAGTCACTATGGAAAACAATTTGGCTATTCCTCAAAACAGTAAACATAGAGTTTTCATATGATCCAGCAATGCCACTCCTAGTTACATACCCAATAGAAATGAAAATATACAAGTTCTGACAATTAAGTTTGTGGACTTGCCACCTTGTGCTTACATTGGCAACACCATACAAATAACTCAGCATATCAGTGTCTCACAGCTGTGTTTGTATTGACATGTGACAGTGTCTTACTGAGTGGCATTCCTTATTGTCATTGTGTGTTTTGGGGTGCCATCATGAGAATGTCAGAACTTAAATTAGATCAATGAATAAACATTAAATTTCTTGTTAAACTTTGCAAGAGTGGAAGCAAAATTAGGAACATGTTAGTCCAAGTTCATGGCAGAATGCCATGAAGAAAATAGCAGTGTACAAATAGATTAAAATTTTTCTGAGGAGAGAGAAAGCATCACGGATAAAGAGAGGTTAGGGCAGCCAGTAACAAGCAGAACTGATGAAAATATTGCAAAAATTTGTCACATTGTGCATCCAAATCATTGGCTGACTGTGAGAAGCATAGCAGACCAATTAACACTGATAAACAGAAAAGCTTTCACTGAAAAGTTTTAGAAAGGTGTGTGCAAAAATGGTCCTGAAGGAGCTCACTGATGAACAAAAGCAAAGGAGAGTCAAAGTTTTTCAAGACCTTATGGAGAGGCAAGACAATGTTTTGGGCCATGTTATCACTGATGATGAGACCTGGATGTACCAATATGACCCTGAAATAAAGTGTCCAATTGCACAATGGAAGTCAACAAATTCTCCACAACTAAAAAAGTTCTGTTAGTCCAAATCAGGAGTAAAAATAATTTTGCTAATTTTTTTGATATCAGAGAGATTGTTCATTATAAATTGATACCAAATAGACAGTCAACCAAGCTGACTATTCGGAAGTGCTAAAAAGGCTGCATGAAAAAGTTAGATGAAAACCTGAATTTTTACCAATAACTCTTTGCTCTTGCAGCACAACAATGCATTATCTCACATGTCACAGTCTATGAGAGAGTTTTTAGCCAGTAAACAAACAAATGTATTGGAACATCCCCTCTAGTTGCCTGATCTGGCCCTCAGTGACTTTTTCTTTACCCAAAGATAAAGGAAACATTGAAACGAAGACATTTTGATGACATTCAGGACATCAAGTGTAACATGCCTATGGCTCTGATGGCCATTCCAGAAAAAAGGTTCCATAATTGCTTTGAAGTATGGACCAGACACTGGCATTGGTGCATAGCTTTCCATGGGGACTACCTCAAAGGTGACCTTGGTGATATTCAGCAATGAGGTATGTAGCACTTTTTCCAGAATGAGTTTTGAGCTTCATTTTCAGACCTCATATTTTCACATAAAATCTTGTACACAAATCTTCATGATAGCATTACTCATAATACTAAAATAGATTCATCAACCAAATGTCCATCAGCTGATGAAGGCATAAATAACACATCATATAGCTACATCATGGAATATTATTTGACAATAAAAAGAAACAAAGTATTAGCATATACAGCAACATGGCTGACCCTGGAAAACGTCATGCTAAATGAAAGAAGTTGGTCATATGTTGTATGTTTCATAGATTGTGTGTTTCATGTATTTAATGTTTGCACTTATATTAAATGTCCAGAATGATCACATGTACAGAGACAAAGATTTGTGGTTGCCTTGGGTTAGGAGGGTGGAGGAATAGGGAGTTACTGCTAATGGGTCTGGAGTTTGGTTTGGAAGTGATGAAAATATTCTAAAATTAGCTTGTATGGTGGCACAACTCTGTTACAAAACTAAAATTACTGAATTGTACACATAATTGTGTGAATATATGTTATGTGAATTACATCTCATTAAATCTGTGAAAAATATTGCCATAAATACTTTGAAAATATTTTGGATAAGGGAAGAACTTTTCTTATTTGATGGGAAATTCAGAGCTATAAAAATTATAAATGGCTGATTTGACTGAATAAATATATATATTTTTAATTTTTATACAAAATACACCATAAATGAAGTTAAATAAAAAAGAGGAAAATATTTAAAACACACATGATCAATGTAGATTTGCTATCTGTAATAAAATTTTTTTACAAATACAGTAATGAAAGAAACAGTTGGACGGAAAATGTGTGATGAAAAGCTATTGACAGAAAACATAAACTGGACAATCAATATGTGAAAAAGATCAATCCTGTTTTTTCTTTAATAAAATAAATATGAATATAAATAATACATAAATATATTTCTCTACCACTTTAGCAAAGATTTAAAAAGTTTGATAACAGTCAATAGTGGATAAAATAGGGGAGTGAAGGTAAATAAAATTGTATAATCTATACAAAGGGAAACTTACAAATAAGTTTCAAAATTTTAAATTACCAGAAATTTCACTTCCTGTAGCTGATTCTAAAGAATAATTGAACATACAAAATGTATAAAAATATATAAAATAATTGTTATTGCAGCACTTCTTATAAAAGTGAAAACTCCATGTAAGAGAGTTCATGAAAAGCATTGTATTTTTTTTTAATATGTGTTTATAAAATGGAATGACAAACATTTCTATATAGAAATGTCTAGGTTATATTCTCAAATAAAAGGGTGCTTCACAAAATGTTGTGTAGAATCATCATTGATATAAAAAAATAATACAGTATATGGGTATACAAAAACCGAATAAATATATATCAGACTATGTACAGTAATCATCTGAGAATGTAGAGGTTATAGTTGGCTTTTATTTTCTTTTTTATGTATTTCTAACTTACTTTCATTTTTAAAAATATACCAATGTTTATTTCTAAAATAAAATAATAAAACAAATATTTCCAAAACTCTTATTATATTTAAGTGAAACGGAAAATAAATAAGTAGAAAGATAAAGCAATGCACAACTAGAGAAAATATTCACTTCCTGGAGGTCATCCTCAGACAGAGAATGATGAGATTTCTGATCTTAACACAGGTTGCTACTTTATACATTTACCACTAATCTTCTCTGATCCAGCATGTACTCTCCACAGTACGGTTTAAAATTGATGGCAGCATGGGATGCAGAGGGCAAGTTTTCAACTGTACAGCCACAGAGCTAGGAACTCAAATATTTAGAATAAATATTCCCTATGTCCATGAGGCACAAAAGAGTAACACCTTCTATCATGGGGAAAAAAAATAATGTAATTTAAAAGGTGAACCCTGGTTGCCCCAATGTTTGCCCCATCATCATTCATGAAGTTTCCTGAGAGAAGAAAGAGCTCTGAGAAAAGGGTAAAAAAATAATCTGAAATCCTCATCTATCACACAAACAATGAATTAAAGAGTGAAATGTTTCAGGTTCAGTAATGGTATACAAATCACATGAGGTAAGATTACCTCTTCTTTTGTCAACAATTGATTCTTTCCATAATAAATTATAATCAAGTTGTGATAAAATTGAGTGAATTGTAGGAACTTAAAATGTCAATTAGTATTTTATGCCTCACTGAATATCACAGGATATAGTAGGCATGTGTAGTAAAGTAAAACGGAATGTGACAATTCTAACTTCTCCAGCTGTTGAAGCTGAAGACGAGTGAAGCTAAGACTTCCAGGCCGTGGAAGCCAGAGGTCCAATACAGCACAAGTGGGTGAAAGGGAACCCATCAGGACAGTTCTTCCCATACATGAGGGGAAGTAAAATAAACAGGAAACTTAGACATAGGCAAAACAGATTAATCTAAGCAGCTACTGTCCAAGGAGTTTGATGGGAGGTAGTAAGGCTCTAGATGTCTGTGTGATGGGGACAGAGGTGCTCCCCACAGAAAGGCATAGCTCACTCTTAAAGGACCTAACTAATGGACAAAAGACAAGTTCTTTCACTGCAAAGAGTGTAATTATAAGGACTGTGTCCCAAGAGTGTGGAAGAGTTTATATCCCAAGTGACCTGATTCTGCATCGAACTACTTCAGGGCTTCTAACTGAAGACCCGGACTGCTCCTGAATGTTTTGTGGGAGCCAGGAAAGGGGAAGAATTGAGATTGCTGATGAAAGTCAAGAAGTCTCAGCTTTATGAAGGAAGAAGGTGACACTTCAGTATCTTTTGAACGTGTCTAACAGAAAAAAAAGTTATTTATGCATAACAAAACTAAGGATGCAGAGAATTGGCTAATAAAAACTTAAAATCATAAAAATAAAAACTAAAAGCCCTTAGATAAGACAGGGTCCTTAGAGAAAAACCCTTGGTAGTAAGATTATTGAAGGCCTTTGGTTGTCTCTTTCAGGTTTACAACCAGCTACAGGCTGTGCGTGTGACAGTCTAACTGGAGCGTTCTGCATTTCTGGATTTTCTCCAACAGAATTGGGCTGAAATGTATGCCAGGTGCAGAGCTGGCCAAATATCACTGCTGGAGCCATGAAAGAATGGGTCTACTGCAAAGCGTGAACATTGTCCTTGAGTGCCAACATTCCCATCTGGGGGCCATTTGTAAAAGAACATGTGTACCATTTCTTTTTACTTTCTCAGAAGATGTCCAATTTTAGTGTCTAGTCACATAGGTAGAACTAGGCATGTGTGTTTATAAATGTAATGCTATTTATTCTGAAATGCTTCACATGGTTGCTTACTCTTCTCTGCCCAAACTTGTAATTACATATAAGCATTTATTAAGAAGGCTGCTCCTCTGAATAGGTGGATGAGAGGGTTGGTACTCATCCCAATCTCCATGGGGCATGCATCTTTTGAAAAAGCACAGGAGATTTCATGCAATTTTATATTGGAAAAAAGTTGTAAAACCTATTATCATAAAACCAAAGGCAGAAAATATAAGTTGATAAAAACTTTATGACAAGAATATTTTGGTAGTGTCAGCCAGTATGACTTTCTTTGTGATGTCATTGGCTTGTATTTGCCAACCCACAACCCTGATTAGATAATGAGTTCCTTGAGGACAGAGGTAACAAAAAAATGATACTGTCTACACTTGCAACAAAGCTGACACAAAAATGAAATTAAATATCTGAATTGCCTTGTAAGAAATAAATTTGTAATAAAAAACATTCCCACAAAGAAAAAAAAAATACTTTCTACATTTGCATAGGCCTTTACAAAGTATTTAAGAGCTTCTATTGTTAAACACAGCACAATGCAACAGTTGTCAACACTGTCTGGATTTAAAACCTGACTCAAGAAGGACAAAACTGCATGACCTTGGGCAAGTATCCTTATCTATAGTATGGTGACAATAACATTACATCTTCTAGGGTTATTGTGAGGATGAAATAAGTTATGTATACGAACACTTAGAATAGTTTTGAGCTCCTAGTGAGGTGAAAATATTGAGGATCATCTTGTCCATGTGATATATACATATGTGCTTATGTAATCATACCAATTCTATGGGTAGTCAGCTCCATTTTTCACAGAGAAGAAACTGCGTCTCAGGTAGTCTTGTCTAAAGCTACTGAGAAGTGGAGCTAAACTAGGTCTTAGATCTTAAACCATTGCTCTTAATAGGACCTATGGTATATATTATAAATCATGTCAAGGAATTGATTATAAAATCTTGTCAATAGTTTTAGTCCTTTTTGGATCCCATCAATCTGGGTGTAAATTAGGATCACAACATTAATAAAATAGCATTTCAGGGGAACCTGGGATGGCTCAGCGGGTTAAGCGCTCACTTTGCAGCCCTGGAGACCAGGTATAGAATCCCAGCTCCAGCCCAGGCGGACCCATATGCTGAACTGGGGTGTGCCCCCAGTTCAGTTCTTGCCTGGGCCTGTGTGGGAGGCTCCCAGCCCAGTTCCTGCCCTGAGCAGCCTCACGCCCATCTGTGGAGTAAAACTATATGGAAAATTAATGCCGTCAACTATGGAGACTGCTCTGGGCCCCCTTCTCTCTGTCTCTCTCTGTCTGTCAAAAACCAATAAAAATAAATCTTTAAAACAGCATTTCTCTGGCCCACCCTCACCACCAATTTGGAAGCTTCCAGCCCTCATTAAATTAATTTGAGGGATGCCTGGGTAGCTCAGCAGATTAAGCATTTGCTTTGCAACTGTGAGGTCCGGGGATCGAATGCTGTACTGTGGCACAACTGGTAACTGCTGAGAAGGCTCAGGGGTGAAGCTTCTTGCTTCCCATTGGGGAGGCCCTTGGTTCAGTTCCTGCTTCACATGGCCCCACATCCACCTGTTGGACATGAAGCCATGTCACAACTAATGATGTACAACTGTGGAGACTGCTCTGGGCCCTCCCCTTTCTCTCTCTCTCTCTCACCTTCTCTCAAAAACAATAAAATAAGTCTTTAAAAAAGTTTCTAATTCTTTCAGTCTGACTTATTTCGCTTAATAAGATGGTCTCTAGGTCCACTCGTGTTGTCACAAATGACTGTATTTCATCATTTCTTATCGCTGAGTAGTATTCCATTGTGTAAATGGACCACATCTTCTGTATCCAGTCATCTATCGAAGGGCATTTTGGTTGTTTCCATGTTCTGGCCACTGTGAACAGTGCTGCGATGAACACGCGGGTACAAACATCTTTAAAGATTAAGGTTTTCAGGTTTTTTGTGTAGATGTCCAGTAGAGGGATGGCTGGGTCATATAAAACTGAAAGTAACAAAGACACAGAGACCTATGGACACACTCAATAGCTGCGTGATCGACTGAGGGAAGCTGAGGAGCGGGGGAGGAGAAAGGGAGGGGAGGTGGGAGAGGGCACCAGCATTATGGATACACTCAATGGTTTGGTGGTTGCCTGGAGAGGGGGGAGGAGGGGAGAGGGAGAGTGTGGGGGGGGAGGGGGGAGTGGACACCAGATATATGGTGGTGGAGGGGGACCTGATTCTGGATGGTGGGCACATAATGCGATGCATGGGTGATGTGATATGGACTTGTACATTTGGAAACTATCTAACCGTTACCAATCAATGTCACCCCAATAAATTTAACAATAAAAAAATAAAATAAAATAAAATTTTAAAAAAAGGAAATAGTATTTTTAAAAAGTCAAATCAAATCTATAAAAAAAAAAAAAAAGTTTCTAAAAAGTTTATTTGACCTGGCCTGGGAGTCTCAGGAGGGCATGTGTCCTCTTGCACTATTTCTCCTAGCTATCGCTTAACAAGTGACTTTGTCCTCATTGACTTCATCTGCTCTGGGGATGCCTGTCTATGGGACACCAGTGCCTCTGCCAAATTTCCCAATCTGCAAGTCCCCCAGAACCCCTACTTGTTCTTGTTTCCACAACCCAAGTATAGGCTGAGACAGCCTGCAGTGGGAGCTACTGGGCCAGCCTGGCTCCCCACCATATGCCTAGACCCAAACACATGCAAACTAGGCTTGGTCTGTAACCTATGCTAATACAGTATAGAAAATTAAGACTGTCATTCTTTATTTATCAATATGTTAATTTCTTATTAGTAACAAACCATTAAAATATAATTTTCAAAAATGTAACATCATGACTCTCAGGCAAATATGAAATGAGTACATGTCAAAGATTTTATTTAAGTCATCAACTAATTAGAAAACTAGTAAAATGCTATGAACCAGATCAAAAAACATTTTAGAAGCTAAGGCACCTATAGGAGGATAATGTTTCTGGCTTAGACACAAAACTGGTTAATGTCCATGAACAACAAAAACTTATTCTAGTAAAATTATAGAAAAGGCAAAAAAACAAAACTGTTTTTACCTCCTATTAAGAGTTCTACAATAATTTGATCATCTCAATGGAGAGAAAGCCAAGTTCACATTACCATAGGCCATATTATTTTGGCAGTAGAAATTTCACAAGTTTTTTCCTTTTCTTATGAGTAAATCTATTAAAAATGAGCCAACTTTAGAAAAATTTAATACATTTTATAGCATCTTTCAGACCCTCAAAGCAAATTAAAAGTTATTTTTTACAAATCTTCTACAACTTTCTATGTCAATTTAGATATAATTTACTATCATATCTCATATTATGGAACAACAAGATACTTGCAGACACAAAACTCTATTCTTTTTAAACCTGACAAACAAGAAGACATCAAACAAAAATATTTCTTACTTTTAGTTGTGTTTCTCTGTTACCATTTCTCATAGGAGAGTCTCACTCATCTGTATTTATTATAATTTTATTCAAATTAATTTTTATTGTAAGAAAAACATTGGAAGGTAGAAAATTGAGAACACCTGTCATGTGCAAGTATTTCAGCAGACTAGCGAAGCTAGCAGACACAATGCAACATTCCCAAGCCACACGTCTCTTTTTCTCGTTTTTAAAGTGGCCAAATGAACAGTTTTGTTAATATGACATTATAGCATATGAAGATATAAAGCAAAAGTATGTAATTTTAACTTATATTTAGTTAAGGTCTCAGTAATCAATTTTACTTAGAAAGAATCTAGGAATGCAAATATTATATAGTAATTTTATTGATGTAATGTTACATCAAGTGATTAAGTAATCTAAGCATCTTAGACTATTTAAGCTGATGTGGTATTTAACATAATTCATAGAAGAGAGTTATAGCTATTTTTTTCTAAAACAAAATTATTAAAGCAGTCTGTTTTGGGGTTTGTTTTTTCAAAAAATTTATCTTAATTATATAAACGAGAGTTTTAAGACATTTCTGAAGTAGTAGTTTTTGTAAGAATGCATATGTTTCTAATAGTATAACATGTTTAAAATATTAATTGTTTTTTTATTTTCTGTGATGTGTTTCTGTATTGATGTGTTTATTTAGCTCTATAAGCCAATCAAACTCAGGTCCTTTAACTTCTGAGACATCATAATCAATGTATTACTATTGTATTGGTATTACTATTTCACATTCACACAATGAGTCAAAGACCTTTCTAACTTACAGACACACAGGCACATGGAGATTATAGATTTACTTCTATACTTTTAGGCACAAGTCAACAGAAACACAACTCACCAATCTGAATCTGAAAGAACTGCTCTTCTTTTCAGTGAGTAGAAAATTCTTAATTGATTTCAGCACACAAATAGACAAATAAACAAGAAAAAAAGGCCAACAAACTGCATTCTTCGTCATCTCTCACAGAACAGACAGTAAATCCACATCATCCATTCAATAGATACCATCATATGGTCAGACCATAAAACCAAATTCTCAAATGTTGCTGCTACCCACAGGAATAATTTATCAGCCATATATGAACCAGGAAAAAAAAATTATAAAGAAGGAACAAAACAATTACAAAGAGAGTGAATCAAGGAAGCAAACATTCTGTTGCCACTTGGGATTCATTTAGGAAGCGAAGAAAAGATGTCTGCGCTTAAAGAAGACACGAGGTTCACATCACAGACTTGGTCTGTTTGTGGCACAGTTTATGTGGCTCAGTCAGGTGAATCTACCTGAGACTCTTAGTCTTGATGGACCTCCAAAAGAGTTAAAATATGTTTCGAAAGAGTAAAATAGTGACTTCCATGTAAATACAAAATATATATATAATGAAGGTCTTATTTAAATTACTATATAATGAGGTGTTATGAATGTTTGCCCCATGCCCTATTCTTATATTGAAATCTGTTTTCCAAATTTATTTTGTTTTTGACAGAGACAGAGAGAGACAGAGACAGAAAGAGACAGAGAGAAGGGGGAGGGCCCAGAGCAGTCTCCATTGTTGTACATCATCAGTTTTCAACGTGGTTTCATTCCACACAGGTGGGCGGGGGCCATGCAGGGTGGGAACTGGGCTGGGGGCCTCCTGCATGGGAGGCATGTCCCCCTCAAGCCAAGGGCCGAACCAGGGGTGGGATTGAGAATTGAACTGGGGGTCTCCTGTATGGGAAGCACACCCCAGTTCAGCGTATGGGTCCACGTGGGCTGGGGCTGGAACTGGTCCTTGGTTCCAAGGGCTGCAAAGCCAGAGGTCAACCTTCTGAGCCATTCTGTCTTCCCCTATATTGAAATCTTCACACCCAATGTGATGGCATTAAGAGTTAGTGTTTTTGAGGAGGAGATTAGGTTATAAAGGTGAAAACCTCAGAATGGAATTAGTGCCCTCATACAAAGAGCCAAGAGCCCTCTTTCTTTCTCTCCCCACCCTCCTTCTGCCTGTGCATCCCTTTGTGAAGAAAACAGGAAGAGGGCCCTCTCCAAAATCTAATCATCTAAGATTTATCTCAGACTTCCAGCCTCCACGACTGTGAAAAACATTTGTTTTTCAAACCACCCAGCATTCTTGCTATAGCAGCCTGAGCTGACTAAGATATGAGAGAACTTGTGTAAGATGTATGACATATTAAGAGAATATTTCTTAAGCTAAGATATTTATAGAAGGATAAGAATGTTTTGTCAGTTAGATACAAAACTCATTTCCATGGGGCCATAAAACCTTAGAGGTATATGTCCCACTGGGTAAAACTTATTTATATATTTATTTAAAAACTACAAGTTAACATGAAGCTTAACTACTCTGTGACATTTAATCAATAGAAAATATTAATAATGACTTGCACTTACGTACATTACTAAAGTTAATTCTTGGTTAGCCTTCATGCCATATGACATTGAACTTCATGACATCTACTTATTTAAATGTTATTTTCAGTGTTTGGATAATTTTTCTGATCTACATCATAGAAATTAAACAACTGTGGTATAGCAAAAATTCAATTTAACATTATGAAGAAAGAATAAGAACCCTGACTATTGTAAAATCTGTATGCAGGAGTTTACTATTCACAAATCTATGTATTGTGAAATATCAAAGTGTTTCTTTATCATCTCTCACTTTTCTTTCTTGTACTCTTCCTACATTCCTTTCTTGGCATATTGTTTTTTTCTCCTTCCTCTCACCCATCTCTACATTAAACATTTCCTGGAAACCACAATTCATATCACACACACATACATTTCTCCCTGAACTCTATACCATGTTCAAATTATCCCTCCTGTTCTAAAATATTTGTTTTTCTTAGTTCACCACTATTAACCAAGTTGTTAATTGCTAAAAGAGTTAACAGATCACTCACACCAAATTAATGGTAGCTGGTATTGTAGGTAGCTGTAGCAGTCAGGTGAATGGGCTGGCTTCTTGGTTATTCACAAATATAATTCAGGGTTGAAAAGTATTGTACATTATTTGCAGGTGACATAATTGTCTATGTAGAATATTCCAAAGAATCAACAAAAATGCTCCTGGAAATAATAAGTGATTATAGCAAGTTTGCAGGGTACAAGGTTAAACAGTTCATTTGAATAGACCTATAACTAGTAAAAAGATTGACTTAGTAATCAAAAATCTCCCAACAAAGAAAAGTCCTGAAGGCCCTGATGGCTTCCCTGGTGAATTCTACCAAATATTTACAGAAGAACTAAAACCAATCCTTTTACAATTCCCCAACTTATTAAAGAGGAGGAACACTTTCTAACTCATTGTATGTGGCCAGCATAACTCTGATACCAAAGTCAGACAAAAACACTACGAAAATATAAAACTGTAAGTAATGAAAACAAAGATTCATGGACACAGTCAATAGTTTAGTGGTTACCTGAGGATAAAGGGGAGGTGGGCGGGAGAGTGGGCATGGAGGTGGGGGGTGGCAGATGGGGAGGAGTAGGGAGGGGGCATCAAATACAAGGAGGAGTAGGGTGATGGAAAGAAAGATGATTCTGGGTGGTGAGCACATAATGCAACCCATAGATAATGTAATGTAGAATTGTACACCTGTAAACAGTATAATTGTTGCCAACCAATATCACCCCAATAAATGTAACAATTAAAAGAAAGGATACTCAGGAAAAAATAACACAGAAGAAAAGAAAATTACAGAACACTATCCCTTATAAACATGTGTACACATACATATGTGTATGGGCACATGCATTTTTATGTTTCTATGATCATTTATAATCTGAAAGTTATCATTTGAATTTTTTGCTGCAGGTCTGATTTTTGAGAGTTAGGTAGTAGATGACTATGATCCACTAACTTCATTAATATATGCACAACAAAATGGTCAGTATGTGTAAGAGCTAAGACGCAGTTGTGGAGAAAAGGCAGCATTATTTTTTTTTTCCGATTTTCAGCCTATTCTGTTTGGATAATAAAGAACAGAGAAGGACATTTTACCCAGAGAAGAGTCTATTGTAAGAAGGAGGATGAAATAAACTAGAAGTGGTAGATGCAGAATAATTTGGAAAAAGTTATATAACCAGTAAGGGAGTTAAACTTTACTTAGAAGATTATAGAAGGATAAAGGATGGTTGAGTTTAGAAATAATGTCCAAAAAAACAACAAAAAGAAGTGTTCTAATTATTTAAGTAATTGAACACCTGACATTAAAAAATAAATAAATAACATAGCTACTGAAATTTTAAACAAAGATTAGTACACTTATTCCACACTTTGTTCAAAATTTTAGTAATGTCAGAATTATATGAATTCTAGCATAATGATAACTGAAAAATCTCCAAATACTTATAAATCAACAAGACCTTTCTAAAAATAAAATACCTGGGTCAAAAAGGAAGTCTCCAGAGAAATTAGAAAATACTTAAACTAAATAAAATGAAAATATGATATAGCAATACTTGTGTGATATAGCTAAAACAGTGCTTAGATGAAAATTTATATCTTTTGATGCTTACATTAGTAAAGAAGCAAGATTAAAAATCAACACTTTAATCTTCCATGTCAAGAATATTTTAAAAACCCTTCAAAACAAGCAGAAAAAAATATATATAAATAAGTGCAGAAATAAACTGGAAAACAGAAAAAATATAGAAAAATCAATGTAACAAAATGTTTATTCTTGAAAAGATTATTAAAATTAATATACTGCTAGCCAGACTGACAAATAAAGAAAGATGACACAAATTATTAATATCAAGAATGAAAGCAGGCAGATCAGTACAAACTCATACCATTGTAACAAAAATAAAGAGATATTACTAACAACTTTATACACAAAAATTGAACAACTTATTGAAAAATGAGTCGTTTTTTGAAATTGGGAAAAATTACAGGGACAAAGTAAGACTCACTCAAGATGAAATAGGTAACTTGGATAACCCTACATTTTTAGAGAAATCAAATTTGTACTTAAAAACCTTATTAAAAGGAATACTGTGCAGAAATCATTTCAAGAATACTACTAAACATTTAAAGAAGTAATACCAATTCTACACACTCTCTTTCAGGGAACAAAAAAGTAGGAAATATTTTAGTCAGTTTAAACATTTTCCAATTTCCCTTGAGATTTCATCTTTGACCCATAAATTTTTTAGAAGGGTGCTGTTTATTTCCAAGTATTTGGATATTTTTCACTTATTATTATGTTAGAGTTCATGTAATTTTAACATAACAGCTAAAATGCTAAAAAAAATGTTGTGAAAAGGATGTTTACATGTATCCCTTTTAATACTGAGCATTTATATATTTGAAGAATCAGAATTCTTTATACACTATTTATTTTATGTCAAAATCACCCTGATATTAAAACCAGACAAGGGCATTCCAAGTATAGCAATCTATAGGCAAATACCCCTCATAAATATTTTAAAAAATTCTCAAAAAATATTAGTCAATCAAATCCAGGAATATACAACAAGAATAATGCAACATAGTCAAGTAATATTTTCCCCAGAAATAGACATCTGATTCAATACACAAAATCAATCAGGAGAGCCCATCAAAACGATAGTCTAAGGAGAGAAAACCGTGAGATAATATCAACTGAAGAAGTAAAGACATTCAAAAAAAAATTCAACATCCATTCACTATAAAAATTTTTAGCAAAGCAGCAATGGAAAAGAACTTTCTTAACCTCATAAAAGATATTTTCAAAAATTCATATCTAACATAATATTATTTAATGATGAAATATTGAATGCCTCTCACCAAGATTGGGAAGAAGGCAGATAATTTTATCTCACACTCCTATTAAATATTTTACTTAAAGTCCTAGTTAGTGCAATAAAATAAGGAAAAAAAAAGTGTAAATGTTGGCAAGGAAAAATAAATCTGGTCTTGTTCAGACACTACAATTAAAATATCAAAGAATCTACAAAAAATCTTCTTGAACTAAAAGGTGACTCCAGTATACAAGGTCATCTTTTAGAAATCAACTGTATTTCAATATAAGGTAATAAAAAACAATTGGAAACCAACATTTTAAAACAAATATTGTATACAATAATGTTAAAAAAGGCTTCAGTATGTATCTAGTAAAACATGGTAAGGATCTAAATATTATAAGGTATTTGAAAAAGTATAGACATATAGGTCAATGAAATAAAATAGGGACCTTAGAAACAGACTTACCTAAATATCCCCAATTGATTTTTGACAACAGGGCAAAGGCAATTTAATTGAGTAAGAACAGTGTTTTTAATGAAGTGTTTGAATAATTGGACAGCTATAGGAACTTCTACCTAAACTTTTCAAGCTTGTCAAACCAGCAGCCCACAGGCCACTTCTGGCCCAGGATGGCTTTGAATGAGGCCCAACACAAATTTGTAAGCTTTCTTAAAACATTATGAGATTTTTTTGCAATTTTTTTTTAGTTATTTAGCTATCATTAGCACTAGTGTATTTTATGTTCAGCCCAAGACAATTAATTGTTCTGCTTCCAATGTGGCCCAGGAAAGCCAAAAGTTTGGACATTCCTGCTTTATATCCTATGCAAAATATTACTCAAAATGATTCAGAAATCTAGAAGTAAAACATAAAACTATACAACTCTTAAAAGAAACTCAGATAAAACCAATTTGACTTTCGTTCTTAGATTTACAACAAAAGCACAATTCATTAAAAAAATGTTCATTAATTGGAATTCATTAAAATGAAAAATATTTGCTCTTCAAAAGACACTACAAAAATGAAGAGATGCTAGAGACAGCAATAAAACATTTATAAATCACATATTTAACATAGAACTTATATCCTGAATAAATTCTGAAAACTGAATAAGAAAAGAATCCAATTAAAGAAACAAAAGATTTGAATAAATGCCTAAGGTGAACGATACATGGCAAATAAGCACATAAAAAGATGCTCAACATCGTTAACCACTAGGGAAATAGAAATTAATATCACCATAAGATATCACTACCCATCTATTGAAATAGGTACATTGTTGTTGTTGTTGTTTTGGTTTTTGTTTTTTTTGTATTTTTTAAATGACAGTACTGTTACTGAGACTATAATCGGAACTCTCACATATTGTAGGTGGGAACGCAAAATGGTCCAGCCACTCTGCGAAACTGTTTGGCAGTGCCTTATAAAGCTGAACATACACTCACCATATGACTTAGAAACCCCACTTCTGGTTATTTACTCTCGAGAAACAAACACTTTCTTTAAAAAAAAAACAACAAAAAAAACATGTACCCAAATACTTATAGTAGCTTTACTCATAATTGTTGAAAACTGGTAGAAAAAAAAAAAATCAAATGAGGGGAAGCTAGGATGGCTCAGCAGGTTGAGTGCTCGCACTGCAGTCCTGGGGTCTGAGGATCGGGTCCTGGTCCTGGTCAGAGCCATGGTCAAGGTCCTGGTCCCGGTTCATGCAGACCCAGATGCTGAACTGAGGTGTGCTTCCCACCCCGGTTTGGTTCCCTCTGGAGCGAGCTTCCTATGTGGAAAGTCCCTGGTTTGGCTTCTGCCTGGGACATGCCTCTCATGTGGAGGCCTCTGGCTTGGGAGGGGGGAGGAGCATCTCCCATGTGAGAGACCCCTGCCTGGTTCCCACCCTGCGCAGCCCTGGGCCCACCTGTGCCCACCTGTGGAATGAAACTATGTAGAAAACTAATGACGTATAACTGTGATCTCTCTCTCTGCCAAAAACAATAAAAATAAATCTTTTAAAACAATTTAAAAAATCAAATGACCTTCAATAAGTGAATGGGTAAAATAAACTGTAGAACCTCTCTCTAGAATGAAATACAACTCAGCAACAAGCAAGAAAAAACTGTTGATACACCAACCAATGTGGATGAATCTGGAAAAGGCAAAAGTATAGTGAAGGAGATCAAGGATTGTCAGGGGTTTGAGTACAAGGAGGATTTGACTACAGGGGAGAGCATGAGAGAATTTTTTGAACTGATAAAAATATTTTGTATTTTGATTGTGATGTTGGTTACAAGAATCCATATATGTGCTGAAACTCAGAGATGTACACCAATAAAAGAGAATATTTTATTATAGGTGAGTTTTAAAAGTAACAATGATTTTTAAAATACCATAAATTATGGAGCCCAACCAGTTGCGTTGAATAGCTCAACAGGCAAGAGGCATATTTTGGAAAGAAAGGCATTGTTTTGTGTGGATAGGTCAGAAAGTAACTTAAAAGAGTAGTAAATAAATAAAACAACTTTTGTCATAGCACATGCTACAACAACTCAAATGAATTAAAACAGGAGGTGGGGAATAAAGACTAGTCCACTTTCTTCTTCCATGCACTACAAGAAGAAATGGACAGCATGCATTGTTGGTGAAAAGAAAATCTGGGAGAAAAGAAATTACAATAAATAATCAATTCTGTGATTATGTATCATGGCCCTAAGTCTGAATGCTGTCTTGTGGCTTGCCAGTGACTTGAAAGTGGGGAAAATAATTATAAAAGAAATACTAACTTGTGCATTTGATTCTAAAATTATTGACTCATTTACTTGTTGGGGTGGCCTAATTAATCAATGTATTCAATAAATATTTATGGAGTACTTACTATTTGCCAGACTATAATATAGTTGATAGAAATAGAGCAGTGAATAAAATAAAGTCTCCGGTCTAGGGGCTTAGAGTTTAATGTATAACAGGTCATGAAAGGTTCTCTGAAGAAGAATGCAGCTTAGTAAGGGGAAGAAAGTAGGATGGGCAGGTGGTAAAGTTTACTATTTGGAGTGATCCTAGAAGGCTTCTCTTATCAAATGACACATGAGAGACCTAAGAGAAGCCAGTAGGAGAGGCAGAGGCATATATGGTAGAAGATGTTCAATCTGAAGGAATGTACAGCAAAGGCGGTGAGCAAAGTGTGAGCTCAACAAGTCCTAGGAACAAAAATGTAAAAGAGAGAGAGAGAGAGAGAGAGAGAGACAGAGAGAGACAGAGAGAGACAGAGAGAGACAGACAGAGAGAGAGAGAAATTATGGAGACTGGAGTGAAGAGAGTGAAGGAGAGCATGAGAAGGACTGAAGTCAGAGAAGCAGGTAGCTGTCACATCGAGTAGAGCCCTGAAGGCCATAGTGAAGACTGAATTTGTTTCTCCATGATATGGTAAACTACTAAGGGTTCAGAGCAGAGGAGTGATCTGAGTTGTGTTTTAAAACAATCATTTGAATAAAGTGTGGACTTTAAATTCTAGGATAATAAAAATGGAAGAATTGATCAGTAAGGAGATGGTACTAATAACGTACTGAGAGGTGCTGTGGCTTGAATCAGAGTGGTAGCAGTAGAAATAACAGGGAAGGGTGTCAAATTCTGCCACCTGATTCTAATGTGTGAGTTTTTCCCACCCTGAGCAATTCTTGGACGTGGATGTCAAAATATTTAACTAATTCTGACACTATCTACCTGGAGATAGCATCAGATCCCACAGCTTAAGGAACCAGTATTATAAGACTGTGCCCACTTTAGACACCAGTCACAAGCTCAGGTTGTTACCTGTGTTTCTGACCATTTGGCTATAAATAAGAGATTCCCACAACATTCTCATCGGGTTCATTTGCTAGAGAGGCTCACAGAACTCAAGAAAACAACTTACTTACTAGATTACTAGTTTATTTTGAACTATTACTCAAGAACAACCAGATGGAGCAGATGCAGAGGGCAAGGTGTGGGAAAACGGCAGGTGCTTCTATGAATTTTCTGAGGATGAGCCACTCTCTCCAAATCTTCATGTGTTCACCAATCTGGAAGCTCTGCAAACACTGTCCTTTTGGGGTTTTATAGAGGCTTCTGTATGCATGCACGATTGATTAAACAATTGTCCACTGAGGACTAATTCAAACTCTAGCCCCTTTCCCTTACTGGGAGGTAAGGGGTGTGAGATCGATATTTCAAACCCTCTAATCACATGGTTGGTTCTCCAGGTGATGAGACCCACCCTTAGGTGCTTACAGAAGTGACCTCATTAACATAGCAAAAGATTCCTTCATTAGTCTTATTATGTAGGAAATTCCCAGAGTTTAAGGAGCTCTGTGCCAAGAAAGGGACAAAGATAAAGTACTTATTTTTTTATTATAAATAATAATATCCCAGGTTACATTTGGGTGTATTGCAAAGTTAGATGCAAAAAACTTGCTGTGAGATTGGGTATGGTGTGTATATGTTGGTAGTGGGGTAGTCGGTGGATTTCAAAGTTTAGAGCTTGATCAAGTGGGTGAGAGAGACATTTAATAAGGTAAGAAATAATTTGAGAGGGGCAAGTTTGGAAGACATTAAGAGTTCTTGCTAAATATGAGATGCTGATTAAACATCCATGAAGAAATAACAAGTAAGCAACTAGATTTGAATCTGGAATTCATGGTGGAATTAAGGGTTGGAAACACAAATTAATAATTAGATCATTCAAACGTTTCCCACTTGATGACAATAAGTCGTGGGTTAGCAAATTAATTTGTTATTTCATGAACATACTTAAGAGAACCTACAGGTAATAAAAAGTCCTGAGGACATGTACGTGAGCCTAGCAATGAAATGGGATGAATTCTAGAGTGATTTAGCTTCAATAATCAAAGAAAAGAAAGCAAGGTATGGTAAGGAAGACTATCAAGACAGTGAGTTAAGAATAACTCTAGGGAAAGCTGGGATGGCTCAGTGGATTAAGCACTTGCCTTGAAGCCCTGGGGACCAGGGATCGAATCCCGGCCCCGGCCTATGCGGACCCACATGCTGAACTGGGATGTGCCCCCAGTTCAGTTCTTGCCAGGACTTATATGGGAGACTCCCAGCCCAGTTCCTGCCCTGCGCAGCCCTGTGCCCACCTGTGGAGTGAAACTATATGGAAAACTAATGTCAACTATGGAGACTGCTCTGGGTCCTCCCCCTTCTCTCTGTCTCTGTTTCTCTCTGTCAAAATCAATAAAATAAATCTTAAAAAAAAAAAAAAAAAAGAATAACTCTAATATTGTAAGTCTAAGTTAATCAAAAATTTATGTTAAATCTGACAGAAATGGGGGTATAGAGAGAAACTTGTGCAAAAAAAACCCCACAAAAAAACAATAGAATCAGTATTATAAGACTGTGCCTACTTTAGACACCAGTCACAAGCTCAGGTCGTTACCTGTGTTTCTGAACATTTGGATATTTAGATTAATTGAGATGACAGAAGAATGATTATATTTAGATATCCAGTTAGAGATGTGGGCCTAACACTAAGTAGAGAATTTGAGGATATAAGAAATTGAGACTTCTGGTCAATAATAATTATCATAAATAATAATTAGCAATAACAATAATGACATTAGAGTTAACATTTATTAAATTCTTATGGGACATGTGCCAAGCATTGTTCCATTGTTCTAGGCTTTCTACGTATATTATCTAATTTAGGTCTGACAATATTTCCACAGGTTAAGAACTTTTATTGTCTTCATTTCAAAGGTGAAAAGTTGAGGTGCAGGGAGGTTAAACTCTTAGCCCAGGTATCAGTATTCTAGCTGTGGAAGTTGGACTCTGGAGTCTCTGTTGTAACCATACAGAAATGCCTTAGGTTGTGCTAGTTGAATATAAAGCTCATACTAAACAACTCCCTCTCCACAAAAAGCAGTGTTTCCCTTAAGTTCAGCCTTTAAACTTTTTAAAGCTTTTAAAATAATCAATAAACTGTAATCATTTTGTTTGTTTGTTTGTTTCTGCTTTTAAATATGTTCAAGGTGGGGTGTGAAAACAGGACTATTAAATTTGGAGATTTTGAGGCTGCTGAGAACTGGCCGTTCAATGCATCACAGCCCTAGATGAAATCTCTCTGAAGAGCCAGCCCACTAAGAAATCTTCATCATTAAGTTTTTCCTCACTTTGCCACTCTTACTGCATCCCAATAAAAATCAAACATTGTTTATTATCATAAAATAAAACCCTTTTAAAGGATCGGGAGCTGAACTGCAAAGAAAAAATAAATTTTAAAGGAAAGTAAATTACCAGTTAGAAACAAGAGTCCAAAATAGGTTAGAAAGGAAAGTAGAGATATTCTTATATCAGCAAGAATAGGAAGATAGCTCCTTGTATCTGACGAAATGCAGAATATCCTGAGAAATAAGGACCGCCATTATTCCTTTCTGGGAGAACTGTGGCCATAAAGAAGATGTAAAGTTGACACCTGAATGGCCCTGCAGAAACAAACCTTGCTTAGATACCCTTATTTTCCATTGGTTTCCTCTACATACTTACTTTCCCACAGTTTGCCACCCTTGAAAGCCACAAAAGCCTTTTCCTTTATCACCTTACATCTCCATAAGTTATCATGCTTTGTTGAAATGATATACTCATATAAACTCTCAGGCCTATTTCTTCTTTGGGCCTTTATTTCTTCCCTAGCAATATCTCCTCACATAAAAATTAACATCAAATAAAATTTGTATGCTTTTATCTTGCTAATCTGACTTCTGTCAGCCTAATTTTCAGGGACCCTGACAATGAACTTGAGAGAATAGAGGAAAATAAATATTTTCTCCCCTATACTTGCTAATTGAATTCAACTGAATTTATGCATCCAGAATAATTTATTAATATAAAACTAGGGAGGGTGCATACACAAAACTTTGGGAGCAGAGTTTACAATAATTATTCCATTAATAAGGTTAATTCAGTGTGTCAGAATAAAGTGGTATATTAATTCCCCACATGGGTAACTTCACACAAAGAAAACCAGTCCCATAATGGAAACCCCACCAATGTGGGCTTTAGACAGGTGTGAGCTGTGAGGGTGTTGGTGATAGTAGAAATTCATCTTAACTCCTGGCAAATCAACTCTAACTGATGTCAGCTGGTCAACAGTGTTTGTGTGAGGCAGATAAACCATTCAGACACAAAATACTACTTTAAGAAATTACTCTTAGAAGAGGGATATCTTGGTTTAAGAACAATATTTATGAAATTGGCCAATAAACAAACGGGAAAAACTTTGAACACATTTGTTTGTGGTCTTGAATGAAGAAAACTCTTTCTGGTCAAAAAGTAGCCCCCAACACTCAAGAAGTAGGACTTCTGGAAGCCAATTTAAGGATTTGATAAACATACTAACTTTGATAAAGTAAGGCAGTTGATATTCTTGTCTTCAGCATTTCTATTATGCCACCAAATGATGCCAAGATAAGTTATCATTTGGGCAATGCCAGTTCCTTCTTTATCAAAGGTAAAGAACTGATATAAATGAATATTGCAAACTTCTTGATATTAAAGTCACTAAAATGTATTTGAGTAAAAAATACAATATTTTTTTGTATTCTTGATTCATAATTGAATTAAAAGATATTTCTGCAATTAGGAAGGACTTAGTTTTTATTAGAGGAACACACTAGACAATATATCAACAAAAAGAATCCTAATTCATTAAGGATATAGAACAAGCTCATTCAGCCTGTGACCCATGAGCTACATGTGGCCCAGGGTGGCTTTGGATGTGGCCCAACACAAATCTGTACACTTTGTACACTTTCTTAAAACATTATGACATTTTTCTTTGCTATCTTTTTTTTTTTTTTTTTTTTTTTTTTTTTTTTTTTTTTTTTTTTTTAGCTCATCAGCTATTGTTAGTGTTAGTATATTATGTATGACCCAACACAATTCTTTTTCTTCCAATGTGGCACAGGGAAGCCAAAAGTTTGGATACCCCTGATACAGAATGTCAATCTTCTTAACTAATCAATCAATCACATCTTATCACTCTTGTCCCTCCTCCTCCTAACCTCCCTCAAGCAAAACAAAACAAAACAAAACAAAAAAACATAGAAACATACAAGGACCATCCAGAAAAAAAATCCAACCAAAGATGCCTATATTTTTCATATTACATGGCTGGATACATTCTGAACAGTCCCTCCCCCTCAGCACATAAATTTCCCCTATTGTTTTGTGATAATTCAATCAAAAGTGTAAAATATTTAACAAAACAGAGATGTGTAGCAAGAAATTAATATCTAACACTTAATGACAATTTAATGTTTGTCTTAAATGTTTGCATGAACACAATCTAAAAATCCTAGGCCTCAACACTATTCCTAGATAAATAGTAAGGTAACCAACTTTTTTCCAATGAAAAGGAGGACAGCTGATTCTGGGTAGTGAGCACATAATGCAAAGCATAGGTGATGTGATGTGCACTCGTACATCCGGAAACTATCTAATTGTTACCAATCAATGTCACCCCATAAATTTAACAACCAAAAAGAAAATAAAAAAAAAAGAAAGAAAGAAAATCGATTGCACAACCAAAAAAAAGAAAAGGACTTCTAGGAGGACACTTTTCAAGGAAGGACAGAACTTTCAGAAGGAGGACTATCCTCCCTAAAGGAAGACAGTTGGTCACCTTATAAATGGAGCGAGAAAATAGTCATTTGGAATAATATCCCTGCCACAAATCTGAAAAAGTTAATGGCAGAAAAGACTTGTAAGAGAGTATTTCTAGTCGTCACTCTGAGGAATAAACTTTATTGTTTGGTTCAACATTCCGATTGTCATTTGCCTAAATATACTTACTAGACCTCTCACCTACATATGGAATTGAAAATAAAATTTACTGCTGGAAAGATGGAATAAAGATTTGAATATGTTCAAATAAAGTTTCTCCAACTGATTAAAAATGAAAACATTTTTTCTACTTCTGATAAAAATTTAAATTAAAATTTAATATGTACCTTAGTTAGTGGTCACACCTCTGCTGGTTTTATGATGGTAATTATGACTGGAGATCCCAGGTTTCTTCAGATCATCTGTGTCTCTTCTTCCCAGATAGGTCCTGACCTCCATAAATAAGTACTGCTCTGATCCATCCTTGAAGCTGGTTCTGGCAAGCCCAGCCTATATTCCACAACTAATAAATCTTGCAAAGCTCATGAAAATACCATCTACGGAGTATCTCATCTCTAAAGCTGGGCTGCAGACAATTTTTTATTTGCAATTAATTATTTCCAGCTGTTGAAGAGTAAAGGGGAAAAAAACCCAAAACACCCCAACTTAAAACCTATCAAGTGAATACTTTTTATGCCTGTGGGTACAAAGTTCATTTTGTTTATATAAATGCTACAAAATTGGAAATGACATTAAACACTGTAAAATTCAACACTCTCAGCCTCAAGGTGGGGAAACGAGGCTTAGAGATTATAAGTTATATACCCAAGGTCAAAATTTTAATTAGTGGTTGGTCTAGAGAAAATACTCCAATTCCAGAAGTTTTGTATCATATATTTTTAAAAGCATTTTTTCTACTTTCTTAATGGGGAGTTTTAGATAACTATGACCTATGCTCACTTGTACACTGCAAAGACTGTGTGTGGGTGTATGTGTCTGTGTGTCTGTCTGTCTGTCCGGGTGGGCTTAGGGAAGAGTAACTGATGGAAGATAGGAAGAGTAAAGAATGAGCAGCATGAATAAAGGTGAAACCCAGTGTAGTTTAGCCAATAGGTACCTATTCTATCAAACCATTTTCTAGAGCTACTAAAGAAGAAAATAAAATGGCCATTTTGAGTTTTGCTTCTTCCTCCTGCTCTCTCAACATCTTATGGAAATGATATAATGTAATAAATTAGACAAAGGGTAAGTAGTTAAATGAGACAATAAGAGACAAAAAGAGATTAGAATCCATAAAGTGTACCTCCTCAATTATTGAGTATTGGCTGCAAAATTACATTTAGAGAATCTTGGAATGTCATCACATTTTTAGTTAATAATGTAAGCATTTTTCTCAATACCATAATTACAAGGAAGTAGGTAACAAAGAACTGTCTCAAAACCCCACTCATGGGTACTGAGACACATCTCTCATTAGAAATTGTGGAGACGTGCACCAATAACCATCAGATCTTTCACATGGTCGACAATAAGAAGCACTGTGTCTTCCATTTTTAGCCTCAACTCTTTCTTCCAGCAACTTGGCAGCAGCACAGTTGAGATATAAGATTACTTGAGGGGACCAAAGGCAAGCCTGCATTTTACTCTGTGAAGTTATGGTAAATTATATCAGCACCTCTCCATGTTTTTCCAAGTTCTCATCTGTGAAATGTTAACAATAATTTGTGAAAGCAAACCCTGAATATTCTTCTGTTCTTGGAACATAGTGAGAAGAACTTGTGAGATCATAGCTATGCCGAAATGTCCAGTTACTTCAGCGCCAGCTACTTGCTTGGGACCTGCCACCCTAGCCAGCTGTGAAAAGGTCCATGGCTCTTTGAAAGATCCCCAACCTCACCCCTCTACTATTATTGCTGACAGTGGTTGCTTCAAACCCCACAGATGACCATCACATCTTTAGTTATTCAAGTCAGGGATTAATAATCTAAGTATTTTCCTCAATATTATAATCATAAGGTACTAGGTAACTAGGATATTTTGTGTGTGGGCACACACACACACACACTCTCTTCACATTAGATATTTATGTCTGTTGTTTTTACTATACTGTCTTTATCCCAAGAATCTAGTACATAGCTGGTGCCCAGTAAATTAAGTAGTAAATAAATGATGAATGAATAAGTGAATGAATTTTGCACAAAAAGAATTATTGGGGAGAGAGGCATTATATAAATTGGGGATAGACTTGCTTTAATCAGAAATTTCTCAAAAGTGATTTGAATAATTTATCCACCATCCAATGAAAACAGCAAGCTTCCATGAATTCAACAACTCCATGCTTACATTCTTATCACCATTGTGGATCCCCCTACAGACACACACACACACACGCTTGCACATACTTGCACACATTCTACTTTTAATTCCTAGGAACCTCTATGGTTTCAGCAAAGTTTTTGCTTTTGGACTCATACCTACAAAACAACTTTTCTTTTAAGATTTATTTTATTGTTTGTGACAGCGAGAGAGACAGAGACAGAGAGAGACAGCAAGAAGAGGGAGGGTCCCGAGCAGTCTCCATAGTTGTATGTCACCAGTTTTCAATATGGTTTAATTCCACACAGGTGGGCGGGGACCACACAGGGAGGGAACTGGGTAGAGGGCCTTCAGCGTGGGAGGCACGCCCCTGTGAGCTGGGGGCTGAACTGGGGGCCTCCATCATGGGGAGTTTGCTCCAGAGAGAAATGAACTGGGGCCACACCTCAGTTCAGCATATGGATCAGCAAGAGCTAGAGCCGGGACCAGGACTCAATCCTCAGACCCTGGGGTTACAAAGTGAGTGCTTAACCTGCTGAGATATCTTGGCTTTCCCCAAAACAACTATGATATGAAATATTAACACACAGATGAACTTAAATAGCAAAATGAACTTGCATTTGTCAGCTCACACTCCCTGATACCCAGTTTTCAGCTGAAATCTGTAGCACTCTTTTTCACATTGTTGATACTTTTTTTCATTTCCTCACCTCTTACCCTGCTTTCTTGCAAAAAATTTACTTTTTTTTTGGTGGAGGGGGTCTTCTCCTATGAGAATTTAACTGGGTGTTTTAAAATCCTCTTTCCTTGGCAAGTATGCTCATTTTGCAAAATTCCTACTTATTGGGTCCAAGAAACTCTTTAGCTAAGTATCATAAATTTTTGGTATTTGGGGGGAATGCTTTTTTGTTGAGATACCAGAGCATTCACTTCCCTCAGATATTTAATTCTTTTCTTCTCTTATCTCTACAAGGGAGGACTTCATCTGTTCCTGGCAATTTCAAATTATAAATTTTCTTGCATGTGAGAGTATTTAGGAATGTTTCATTTTTTCAATATGATCATTGAGTACAAATGGCAGCCTGAACAGAAAACATACACCTTTCAACAAACACATGTTGAATTGTTGACTCTGCCACCTCCCCATGGGGGTATAGCCCACCCATGGCCACCCTGGACTCACAGGGGGCTAAAATAGCTACAGGTTCAAGATCACATTCTTTCATTCTATACACAGCAGTTAGAAATTTTATTTTCTAATAATACAACCTCAACTCAAACTCTATAAAGCAAACCAGAATTCTCAAGTTGAAGATACTGGAATGTCAGAGACCAAGGGCAGGAATGTGGTTAAGCTTCAGGCTCAGTTGGGACCAGACTCAACTGACATCAAGACCTTTTTACTCTCCCTGTTTTGGTGCATCTCTATTATTCATTCTCTCCACAGTCAGCTTTCTCTGCTTCTTTGGTCTGCTTGGCCATCAGTTATTCGTAGGATGAAGATGCCCAGAACAGACTGACTCATTGTTTTTTTGTTTATGTTTGTTTTCCTTCCAAAATTATTGAAGTGGAGATTTTATTAACCTTCATTGGACTTTATGCTCAATTCTGGACAGATAAATAATGATCTGGAAGTATGGTTACCTTACTTATATGGGAGTTTCCATAACAGTCACACGAACAGAGTTTGGGCTGGGGGTGTGGGAGACAATTTTTGAAAAGGTGTGATGGGTAAATTTTCTTTTGGTCTCTATTATATTAGCTTTTGATGTATCTGGGACAGAATTGTTTCCATCTCTCTGTCCCACAAATAACTAAGGTATATTGTTAGTTATATATTTTACCTTCCTCCCTAGAACAAACATATACCTATCTGCTTTTCCCCCCTAATATACACAACCCACACACACATGCACACACACACACAAACTTAAAAATTTATTTCCATATGTAGGCTAGAGAAGGGCTTAGTAAATTACTAACCTGTTATCAGTAGAGAATTAACAAATGTTACCAAATGAATTTTTTTTTGTTCTAAGAAAATGAAGTTCATTGGTAAATATTAATACTAATCTTTGATCTCTAGACCAGTTCAATGTTTTGTCTAAAACTTTATTAAATCCTTATCCTACCCAAAAAGCTGACCTCATAATTTCTTTAGCAAAATATGTCTCTAAGTCAATAGAGATAACATAACAGTGCTTGTAATTTATGGAATAGTTGTTTCTTTTGTCTCATGTTTCTCAGTTGCCAAAACAACTTCCATCAAATCATCAATGTGTATAATTTATCCAGCCAAAATTCAAGGTAAATGAGACAGCATTTCTGTCACCATGATAGAACCATGGTTGAAAAATGTTGTGTTAAGGGTAGGATTTATTGGGCATATATTTTATTATTCTCTAATAGATAATTTGTGAATACAGACATAAATTTTTATTATACTATAGTCTTTTAATATGATAATAGCTACACAGTAAAACATGGAGAATATACAAGAGTTAAAGGGAGCTGTGTTGGAATCAGGAGCAAAACTGACACATTCAGCCTGAAGGAGTAGAGATGCAGATATAGCAGGACATAGTTATTTTATCCCAATTTTGGCTAAGGCTCCAAAGTTTGAGGTCATATACATTAAATGCCAAGTCTGATCACAGGATAAGAGAGGCCGTTAAACTACCTACATGTTTCTTGCTATATACAGTGAGTTCTTATAGCACCTTCAGGCTGTGTAAAAGACAGTAAACCATTCCTCACAAAGACAGAAGGAGACAGAAATTAGAATCCCTTCACATTTCAGTATAAATGGGCCCTGTGTCTTCTCCCACAGGTACAGAGGTGTGCTCCAAGTGAAGGTGGCTTCTGTAGAACCATAGCTTGGTACCTGGTCTTTGGAATTTGAAGAACATAAAGACTTGCACCTAGCTTATACTAGTGAACTGTAAAGGTGTGCCATGAGATGACTGGCTGCCTTAAGATAGCTAAGGGTCTCTGTGACATCAGATTTAAGCAGGAAAGGTTGTACAAGTTCTGTGGTCGACATTCAAACTCAACCTTGTTGATCCAGGCAAAGTCATTTTGAGAGACACTTTACCCAAGAGGATGCTTGGGGGTGAGTTATAACCAAGAAAGAATGAATCACAAGAAACAAAAGTCTGAGAAAGAAAGATGCCAGGATAGCTCAGCAGTCTGAGTGTCTGCCTTGCAACTGCAAGGTCCAGGGATTGAAACCAGCCCCAGCCCATACAAACCCACATGCTGAACTGTAGTGCAATTGGTAACTGACAGATGGTGGCAAAGGTTCTCAACTCCCATGCAGGAGGCCCCAGTTTGGTTCCCACCCTGTGCAGTCCCAGATTCACCAGTGTGGAATGAAACTATGTCACAAATAATAATATACAACTATGGAGACTACTTTGAACCCTCCCTATTTCTCTTTCTCTCTCTCTCTCTCTATCTCTCTCTCTTTCTCTTGAACAATAAAATAAACGTTTAAAAAATTCTGAGAAAAAATCATAAGCCAATTGAAAAAAAGAATGACACCATCAAGACAAGATAACCCCATTGACAGGGTTGATCTTCAAACAGAATCCCGAAGACCACGTAGGAAAGATTCAACTCTTGTAAATATGAGATCCAGATTGCAGTTTTACCAGATAAGTAACACAGTTACTGTTTTTTCTCTCTTTCCAACTTTCAATTAAACTTTTTTTATGGTTACCAAAATAGCAGCTAATGAGTTTGAGATAAAGTGGGGCTGAAAAGAGAAAACAAATTAACTGTTATTTTTTCCTACTGCAGGCTTCCCCTGCTGAGTCAGGGTCCATGTGGGAATGAAATAAAGATCTGAGAGTTCACATTACATTGAACTGGAGTTTATTACTTGGAAAACAGAAACTATTTTGTTTTTATCTAACAATGATTGCAAAATAATAAGAATTGACTAAAATTCCATCTAGAAAATGAGTGTTAAGGGACAATGATGAGAAAGAACAATGTCTGCTTGACCTTCCCAAGTTCTGTTTATTCAATTAATTGGTTACACTGGAGATGATTTCTTATATACCACTTACCTACATTTTGAATACCTTCTTAATTCTCTTCAGGATGCTCCAGAAAGTGTTGTACTGTACTCTTGGGGTTCCTCCCATATGTGAAGAGAGATGGAAAGAAGTCATCCTAAAACTTGTTTGAATAACAACAATAAATAGCATCTGTTACCTGTAAGCATTTTCAGAATATCTCCACTATGAAATTCTCAAGCTGTCACTTATTTCATTATCTGGGCTTCCATTACAATACTCTATTGACCTTTAAAATATCAGTTTGTAAAAAAATTATATCACAAAAAAAGTCTCATTCTGAAACTATGTTTTGACCAACTCAAAGTTAAAGAAGGAATACAGTAGATTTCCTGTTAAGAAAGTGGAGTAGGTAAACACTGTGTTGCTTCCTCTATGACCAAATCAAAATTACAACTAAAGTACAAAACAACCATTGTTGAGGATCACTTGAAATGTAGCTGAACTGAAGTCCTTCCTCAATATGTACAGAAGAAGCTACTTCGAGACTGATAGGAGAGATAGAGACGTTGAACAGGCTGGTCCCATACTCTCATGTAATCATTTAAAATGGGGTGGGATATCTGAGCTGTGGAGGTGCCCCCCAGAGGACTGAGGAGTCTCAGACCCACAGCAGGCTCTGTAGGCTAGGGTTCCAGTGCCAGAAAGAGAAGTCCCCACAAATTCTGGTTATAAAAATCAGTGAAGATTGTGGCTGGGTGAGATGGAGTCTCAGGTAATTATATGGAACAGCCCCATGAATGAACTTATTTACAGATGAACTCACTCAATCTCAGCTCCAGTGCTGGAGCAGCAACTCAAAAGACATGAGGGACATACGAGAATGAACTAAGCTGTCTGGCTTCGGGGCAGGGCTAAAGGGGCAGCTTCTCCCAGAAAGAAGTGCTGGCAGAATCCATTGTTTCTAAGTTGAACTCTCCCTTCTTCCTGTGTGCTGACACGAGCAGCTGCCAGATTTGTGTCTCCATCAAACTAACACTATTCATTCTCAGTGCCCTGGTGATTTCCCGAGACCTCACCCACCCAATTTGCAGGCCTACCCAAGCTGCTTCCAATGGATTTCCATACAAAAGGCCTAGCTTGGCTCATGCTGTTGACTTTCCTAAAATCGGTTAAAGGGTCACAAAACTGAAACAAGCAGCATATGGCTTTGGCATGTCCCATACCACTTACTGAACCACTCTAAGCACAGCACTAGTAGCTGACAGCCTCAGTTTGCTGATAGGCCTCTCAAGGCACCTCCAAGACAAGCACAAGTTGTGGTCACCAGTGAATTGCTTTGTGGCTCATCCCAGGTGGCCCTGGGCAGAGCATAGGTTACCGCTGAACTTAGTCTGCAGTGGGTACCCTCCTAGGATAAGGTGACCAGACGTCCCGCTTTGGGTGGGACAGTCCCGATTTTTAACAATTTGTCCCGTGTTCCACAGCATTTTAAAAAAAGTCCCTATTTTTGGAAAGAATGCACAACAAGCTAGGGAATGGTGGGAGATAGACCAAATTTTTAATCAAGAACCCC
>PVKE010009077.1:0-15167 GCA_004027555.1 Craseonycteris thonglongyai | reverse complement strand
CTGTTTCATAGAATCAGCCTCAGCACTACAGCTCCTTCATTGTAGTTATGGCCAGTCTTCACAACCAATCAGCCTACGGGTTAATTCCTCTATTGATATGCAAAGAGCAACCAAGGCTTAATTACAATAAGAGGACACATACACAACCCACACCAATGACACATCTGGATCACTAAACTCAGGTGACCAAGAAGACTGTGCCATCGGACCCCACAGCACATCTACTTCATAAGGCCACTCTACTAAGACCAGGAGACATAGAAGCCCTACCTAATACATAGAAACAAATACAGGGAGGCAGTGAAAATAAGGAGACAAAAAATATGTCCCAAATAAACTAACAGAACAAAGCTCCAGAAAAAGAACTACAAAAAGTGGAGACAAGCAATTTACCCAACACAGAATTTGAAACACTGGTTAAAAGGATGCTTAGTGATCTCAGGGAGAATTTTAAGAAAGAGATGGAGGAGATGCCAGGATGGCTCAGTGGGTTGAGTGCTTGCTTTGCAACCTCGGGGACTGAGGATCAAATCCTGGCCCTGGCCGGTGCAGACTCATATGCTAAACTGGAGTGTGCCTCCCATATGGGAGGCCCCCAGCCTGGTTCTTGCCCTGTGTGGCTCCCACCCACGTATATGGAACAAAATCATGTTGAAAACTGATGACATACAACTATGGAGACCGCTGTGGGCCCTTCCCAGTCTCTCTGTCTCTCTGTCTCTGTCAAAAACAATAAAATGAATCTAAAAAAATGTTTAAAAAAAACAAGAAAGAGATAGAAAACATAAAAATGGAGATAGAAAACATTAAAAAGAACCAGTCAGGAAGAAAGAATACAATAATTGAAGTAAAGACTACCTTAGAGAGAATCAGCAGATTAGGTGAAGTAGATGATTGAATCAGTGATTTAGAAGATAAGCTAGCAGACAATACCCAATCAGAAGAGCAAAAAGGAAAATGAATAAAAAACATGAAGATAGTTTAACGGGAGTCTGGGACAGTATCAAGTGTACCAACATTCACATCATAGGGGCACCAGAAGGAGAAGAGAGAAAGTAAGGAATTGAAAACCTGCTTGAAGAAATGACAAAAAAGTTTCTTAACCTGTGAAGGAAATAAACATACAAGCCTAGGAGATACAGAGAGTCACAAACAAAATGAGTCCAAAGGAGCCCACACCAAGACACATTATCATTAAAATCTCAAAGTTTAAAGACAAAAAGAGAATCCTAAAAACTGCGTGAGGCAATTAGTTACCTACAAATGAGTTCCCATAAATCTGTCAGCCAACTTCTCAACAGAAACTTTTCAGACCAGAAGAAAATGGCATGAAATATTCAGTGATCAAAAGTAATAACCAACGAGGCTTGACAATCAAGTTTGCGGACTTGCCATGGTGTGCTTACATCAGCAGCACTGTACAAACAACTTGGTAAGGTTTCATAACCTTGGTATATCAGTGTCTGAACATCATGTTTGTGTCAATGTGTGGTGGTGTCT
Organism: Craseonycteris thonglongyai; assembly: GCA_004027555.1. Classification (NCBI taxonomy): domain Eukaryota; kingdom Metazoa; phylum Chordata; class Mammalia; order Chiroptera; family Craseonycteridae; genus Craseonycteris; species Craseonycteris thonglongyai. The sequence continues at coordinate 13,667 of PVKE010009077.1, read as the reverse complement.
TGCTGAGTTTTCATTATTGTTGCATGTTTTGTGTGTCATTGTGACAATGTTAGAGCTTAAATTGGAGCAACAAATAAGCATTACATTTCTTTTTAAACTTAGCAAGAGTGGAAGTAAAATCAGGAGTTTTAGTGCAAGTTGATGGGACTCATGCCATGAAGAAAAAAGCAGTGCACAAATGGATTAAAAGATTTTCTGATGGGAGATAAAGCGTCACTAATGAAAAGAAGTCAGGGAGGCCAATAGTGAGCAGAACTGATGAAAACATTGCAAAAATTTATCAAATTGTGCATCACAATAACACACCATGATCAAGTGGGAGTCATTTTTGCAATGCAAGGCTGGTTCAATATTCATAAATTAATTAAAGTGATATACCACAAAGAAAATAAAAAATCAAAAGCATATGATCACATCAACAGGTACAAAAAAAATTGTTTGACAAAATTCAACATCCATTTATAATAAAAACTCTTAGCAAAGTAAGGAACATACCTCAACATAATAAAGACTATATACAAGAAACCCACAGCTAACATTATACCCAATATTTGAAACCTAGAAGTATTTTTCTGAAGATTACAAACAAGTACGTCCTCATCACTATTCAAAATAGTATTGCAAGTCCTAGTCACTAGTCAGAAATAGAGAATATACAAAAACAAAGGCACCCAAGTTGGAAAAAAACCAAAGCTATAATTATTTACAGATGACATGGTATTATTAGAGAGAAAGAACACTAAAAATCCCACCAAAAAATTATTAGGATTGATTAATTAATTTAGAAAAGTAGCAAGATAAAAAATTATTATTCAGAAATTGTTTGCACTTTTATACACAAATAACAAAGTAACAGGAAGAAAAATTAAGATAATAATCTCATTGATAATTACACCAAAAAAGTAAACAAAGTACCTATGAATAAATTTAATCAATGAGGCAAAAGACCCTTATTCCAAAAATTATATGACATTGAAGACATTAGATACAAATAAATGGAAGTATATACCATGAGCATGAATAGAAAAAATTAACATTATTAAAATGTCTATACTCTTCACAGCAATCTATCAATTTAATGCCATCTCTATCAAAGTGCCAATGGCATTGTTTATAAACCTAAATTAAATAATTCTGATATGTATATGAAACCACAAAAGACCCTAGTAGTCACAGCAATCTTGAGAAAGAAGAACAAAATTGAAAGTATTATGCTACCTGCTATCAAATTATACTGCAAGGTTATAATGCTCAAAACAGCATGGTACTGGCTTTAAAAAAGGACATATATATCAATGAAACAAAATAGAGAGCCCCAAAATAAACCCACCCCTATGTCAGTTAATCAATGACCCTTTGTCAAAAATATACAATGGGATAAAGACTGTCTCTTCAATAAATTATGTGGAAAAACTGAACAGATACATGCAGCAGCAACAACAACAAAAAGAAATGAAACCACTTTATTACAACATATACAGGAATGAATTCAAAATGGGTTGAAGACTTAAATATGAGACCTAAAGCCATAAAATTCCTAGCAGAAAACATAATCAGTGAACTCTCTAACATTGCTCTTAGTGACATGTTTTTGAATATATCTCCTTGGGCAAGGGAAACAAAAGAAAATGTAAACAAATGGAACTGCATCAAACTAAAGTTTTTACACAACAAAGGAAACCACCAACAAAAAGAAAAAACAATGCACTAAATGAAAGAATGTATTTGCTCATGGTATATCCAGTAAGGATTTAATATCTAAAATATATAAAGAACTCACACAACTTAACACACACATAAATGAAACAACCCAATTAAAAAATGGGCAGAGGTGCTGAACACATATTTCTCCAAAAAAGACATACACATGGCCAATACATATGAAAAGATGCTCAACATCATTAATCATCAGAAAAATAAAAATTAAAACCACAAAGGTATCTATCATCTCACCCTTGTCAGAATGGCTATTATCAATAAATCAGCAAAGCAGAGTTGGTGAGGACATGGAGAAATGGGAAACTTTGTGCACTGTTGGTGGTATTGTAAATTGATGAAGCCACTATGGAAAACAGTGTGGAGGTTCCTCAAAAAGTAAAAAATACTATTAACTTATGACCCAGAAATTTCACTTCTGGGTATTTACCCAAAGAAATTTAAAACATGAATTCAATAAGATATATGCAACCCTATGCTCATTGCAGCACTATTTCCATTAGCCAAGATGAGGAACCGCTCTACTTGACCATCAGCAGATGATTGGATAAAGAAGATGTGGCATATACATACAATGGAATATTACCTGGCCATAAAAAGAATGAAGTCTTAGCACGTGTGGCAACATGGATGGACTTAGAGGAAGTTTATGAGTAAGCTCAGTAGAATAAGTCAGATAAAGATAAATACTGTATTATTTCACTTATATGTAGAATCAAGAACAAACTAAATAACCAAACAAATAGAAACAAACTGATAAATACAGAGACCAAACTGATAGTTGTCAGGTTGGAGAGATGTTGGGAGGTTGGAGAGATGTTGGGGGATTGGGTGAAAAAAAGTGAAGGGATTAAGAAATACAAATTGGTATTTACAAAATACTAAAACAGGCATGTAAACTACAGCACAAAGAATATAGTCAATAATAATTAAATAACTATGTATGATGTCAGGGGTTACCAAGTTAATTGGGGGAATCAACACAGAAGTTATATAAATGTCTAACCACTATGATATACACCATAAACTATTATAATATTGAGCATCAACTGTAATTGAAAAAATCTTTTAAATTTTTAAATAAAATTTAAATAAAATTTTTAAATAAAATTTAAATAAAATTTTAAAATAAAATAAAGGTTGAAAGTGCTTCCCACACAATAGTTTACTCAATAAATATTTCTTGAGTGAATACATCAGGGTTTGCCATCCTTGGCACTGTTGACATTTGAACTTGTCTCATTCTTTGTGGTGTGATCTGTTCTGTGCACTGTAGGATGTTGAGTAGCTTTTCTGGCATTGACCCTCTAGATATTATAACACATTTCTCCCTCCTGCAGCTATAACAACCAAAAATATCTCCATAATCTTTTTCCTTGGGTGGGGAGACACTAGTGAGGGCCACTATAATATAAAAATGAGGAAATGCCTGGCTGATGCACCCCAAGCTACAGAGGTCACAACTCCTTTGATGGTCCTTAGCACTTGATTCATATCTTGTTGAAAGCCTTGATGTTTCTCTTTTCACCAAATACCATGGCAACTCTCTGAAGATAGGAAATAACAACCAACTGACCCCTATATTCCCAAAACTTGCACTGACTTGACATCCATAGATGCTGATGGAGAATACTCAAAATAGTTGTAGGTAATACTCCAACCAATTCTGCAAGCTGCTTGTTATTCAACCTGGCATTTTCCACTACAAGTTTTCAACTTTTTGACAATGTCTGAGGAAGTGGCCTCAACAGGGCATTACAGACAGAGGTCATCTTCAGTTGATTCTCTGCCTTGCTTAAAAAGGCTATACTGGGGGATCCTGGGATAGCTCAACAGATTGAATACTTGCCTTGCAATTACAAGGTCCGAAGATTAAATCCTGACCCTGGCCTGTGCAAACCCATACACTGAACTATGGCACAACTGGTAGTGGCTAAGATGGTAACGAAGATTTTTGTCTCTAATGCAGGAGGTTCCAAGTTCTGTGTCCATCCTGTGCTGCCCCACAGCAATAGTTATAAAACTATGTCACAACTAATGATGCACAATGATGGAGATCATTCTGGGCCCTCCTTCCTTCTCATTCTCTCTCACTCTCTCACCTTCTTTCAAAGAATAAAAATAAATCTTAAGAAAAAAAGGCAATGCCACTTGTAAACCAAGGATTTCCCAGGAAAATAGTCTCTGTAAGCCACTAACATCTCTTCCAAAATGGTTTGAGGTGTTTTTCATTGTTTTGTGAGGAACTTAATAACAAAGAAATTCAATTTTATCTATCATTGAGGTTTTCTTCATGTTTAACATGCTTCTTCATTGATATCTGAAAGAACATGAATGAAAGTAGGCTGAAATTTGGCACATATACTAATAATAAGTCACACAATCAAACTGTGCACACTAGTATTTTCACATCTTTGATACACGTCCCCTCCTCCATTGCATGAATTTCTTGAGCACCCCTCATATTATCATCCTACTATTTATCATAACTACTATTTAAACCTCCTGTGGGTTAAAAGTCTTATGGGATGCTGGAGTGTTTGAATTTAAGATGGATTAGTGATCCTTGGATGGGGGGATGAGGGAGGATGGGCAAAATGTCCACTGTAAGAAGATGATGTGTGAAATATTAGAATCGGAAAAAATCTACATTGGAAAGTTGGTCCTATAAAGTTGCATCATCTTGGATGAGTCATGCAGCCATTTTGAGCTTTAGTTTTCCATCTGTCAAATGGAGTGGATGTGAGTTGGTCTGCTCTGATCTTTGTCTTGAGACTGTAATGAGAAAATGTGTATGAGGGGTAACAAAATATACAGTATGTTCTGCAAAGGAAGGTGTTTTGGGTTCTCCCATTTTTACTGAAACTGCTTTCCAAATCTTCCCAGTTCAGGTTAACATGGATGTTTTCACAGCTCAAGTTATAGCAAAGAACTGACTTCAACTTTAGGACCAATGATTTATAGTTTCCTATTCAACTTAAACATATTTTCCCTTTTTATAACTTTGGCTAATTTGATTATATTATTGCTTGGGCATTTTAATTACATTTTGGAGTATACAACAGTATCACCATAAACTCATGTCCATTAATTATTATTATAAATTACAATTTTTAAATAAATGCATAAATTCATATTCATAAACTAAAAAAAAGGCAAAAGAGAAAACAAAATCCTTAGTTTTCAGTCTTCTCTAGAGGATCTTCAGATAACAGATACTAGTATAAGAAGTAGCAATTTCAGACATTATTTTAAGTCATTATGCATTTCAAAGTCAGTAGTTTTAAATATGATATATGTGATGCACACTAAATATTATATATGTGCATAGATATATGCATATATGTACATATAGTATTAAATGTAAGTCCATATTACATTTAACCAGGTTTAATCATCTTAACTATTAATCATCTACTATCCTTAGGATTTCTAAGAATGTTAAAATAATTACCCCAAATGGCTATTCCTTTACTTGAAGCCACTGAACAATTTTTTTTTTACCTTTATTCACTTTATATTTTAAATAATGTAAATTAAAGACCTATAGCATGTTATTTAAACATTTTTATAGGAATGTATTTCTGATGGTGACTAGTAATATATAGTAAGTTTCACCAAATATAAACACTGCACAGTTTCCATTGTAATAATATATGGGAAAAAAATCTTAGAATCAATGAAATTTGATATTTTTCTGTGTGTGAGAAAGATTGTCAAATATTTTTTCATAAAAAAGATCTGTATCCTGATACTATCACAGGCATGTCCAACCTGTGGCCCAGGATGGCTTTGCATATGGTCCAACACAAATTCTTAAAACACTATGAGATTTTTTTGTGACTTTCTCCTTTGTTTTGTTTTTGTTAGCTCATCAGCTATTGTTAGTGTTAGTGTCTTTTGTGTGTGACCCAAGACATTTCTTCCTCCACTGTGGCTTAAGGAAGCCAAAATGTTAGACAGTGCTATACTATCTTTTTTAATAGAAAAAATACTGAGAGAAGTCAATTATTTTATTTAAAAATAGTACTATAGTACAGAAATTGGAAAGTTACTTCAACTAAAAACACAAGACAACATTCTTACTTGTTGAATCATTTGATCTGAATCACTATTTTTAATGACCATCTTGAACCTGATTTTCAACCATGCATCTCTAAAGAAAAAATATGAAAATCTGATTAAATCACACCATGTCCAGAAAGTGATCATAGCATGTACTGCAGTGCACAAAAAATATGAGAAATGTTTATTTCTTATAACCAATAAGGACACATCTTCAATGAATCAGTTTTCTTCCATCCTAATCCTTTATTGCACTATTTAAAAAGACCTTGTAATACTGTGCTTTTCAATAAATTACAGGAGTTCCCCCCCCCCCCAGTTATTAATTACAATATTAAAGTGTCTTCTTAAATATTGAGTTTTGTGGCTTTGGAATTTTTTAAAAAGCTTTTCTTAAAACATATGCATGGTTTGTCAGTTCATACTGTCATAGCAACTTAAACCGATGCTATGGCATGACCAGTATACACAAGGGTTTGTTTGTAGGGTGTGATGCATAGCTTCTTTGAGGCAGAACCGACAACATGTAATATCTTTTTATTTGTAATTATTATTTCTCAGAGTCAACAAGAGGTAAAGCTGAGAATTAGAAACTGTTTCTTTAGCATTCTTTCATCTCTTCTGTCACATGTCCTTCCTTTTCCTGATGTATACATGTCTTTGCTCTCTCCATATCTCAAGTGGCACACCAAGGCCCTCCTTCCTGAACCACTCCAGAATTTTTCAGGCTCTAATTACTCAGAGAATTATAGTTTTTCAATGTGGGAAGGAATGTTCTTGTTCACAGCTCTATCCTCTCGTGAGGATATCTGGAGCATATGTTCGGTGCATATATCCTTAGGAGACCACATGGGGAGACCTAGTAGATGCCCAGAAAGGATTTGTTAAGACCTGTAGGCCACCATGCTAATGTTCTCTCTTATACTAGCACCAAATAAACATGGGCTTCTTGAATACATCCAATGCCCTACCTTAAATTGCCTTTCTCTTTATACACTTGCTGTTCAAGTCATGACCGTCATGCCTCCTCCTGCTCTCCTTTCGTTATCTGTCTCTTGCTTTCCAGCTCATATCCATTCATACTTACATTCTGACCTTTTTCTTCCACAGCATTCCTAAGCCAATATACAAATATATAGTTATACTATATGTATATATATATAGTGTGTATATATATACACACACATACACACACACACTACACACACACACACACACACACACACATATAGGCATCACTATACAGAGAATATAGGGATACCTGGATGGCTCAGTGGGTTGAGAGACCGTCTGGCAGTCCTGGGGTCCAAGGATTAAATCCTGGCTCTGGCCCATGCAGCCCCATATGCTGAACTGGGGTGTGCTCCCAGTTTGGTTCTCACTGGGGCAAGCCTCCTATGTGGAAGGCCCCTGGTCCATCTCCCGCCCCGGGAGTGCCTCCCATGTGGGAGGCCCTGGCCCAGTTCTTTCCCTGCACAGCCCCACGCCCGCCTGTGGAATGAGACTATGTAGAAAACTAATGACATGCAGCTGTGAAGACTGCTCTGGGCCCTCCCCCTTCTCTCTGTCTCTCTCTCTCTCTCTCTCTCTCTCTACCAAAAACAATAAAAATAAATTATATATATATATACATATACATATATATATGTATATGTATATATATATGTAATATGTTTGTATGTATATGTGTTTGTGTGTATGTGTGTATTTTTTTCTTACCCATGAAACTTTTAGAAATAAAATAAGAACAAATATAATTTTTTGCAATGATGTACGCTATGCAAAAGTACTTAAAAATTAAAATGTACAGAAATGATGCAAGTGAGTAAATAGAGAATTTTATGAGTAAAGAAAGAAACCGTAACTAGTAGGCATTTTAATTGCTGTTATGTGGGAATCTGATTGCTACAAATTACAAGGAAAACAAGAAACAAAGCAGGTCATCATTAGAGAAATAAAATCTCTCAGAGAGAAAATCTAGACTGATGGCCCATTTTTATCTAGAATTAACTTCCCAGCACTCTTGAGAAAGCTTAAAGATACTTAGAAGCACAGTGTGCACTGAAAGATTTCTCACTGTGCCCTTTCAGTATGAAACACATCATAACTCCAGTTTCCAAATGGCTGCTATGGTTCTATTATTTCACTGCTCTGAGTCCCTTCCAAGTTTCTAACGGCCACCTTTCCAAACTCTCTATTCAACTCCTCTCCACACTTATTTTAATATTTCATCTTTCTCTTGAAAGAGGGAAGCGCAGTATCTGTGCGTGTTCCTTTTAATCGATTTGTTATGGCAATTAGTTTTTCTTTTGTTTTTACTCCAGAGGATGCTAAAAAGACTGCTGCTTCCCTGAAAAGGAGTGTTTTAGGGGTATGTGTAATACAACTGTCATTCTCACTGTGCCACTTGTGGAGGGTTCCCAGGAGATTTTCCTGACTCTGTGAAAATGTAGGGTTCTACCAGCCTTAGAGTTGATTTCCAAGGCTACCTTTACCTCCTAGTTTAATTGTCAGGCCCACTTACTAGTGGTTGAATATTAACTTACAAAAAAAAGAAAGGAATCTGGCTACAGGTTTCTCTCAAGTAAAGGTCCTGAGAAAAGTCTGGTTTCCATAAACATAGTCTAGTTGCTTCCTACCACTCCCAACCAAAACTCTTGCAGAGCACTAACTCTCCATTCCTATCCAATGTATCTAATTAATAGCCAATGAACCATTTCCACAGTACATTTAGTATTTTCTTGAAACTTGTGCTTCCATATTTAAAAACAATTGTTGCAAGTAACATTGATTAATTTTACATTTTTATATTCTGGAAATTTTATAAATCCAATGAGAAAATAATATGCGAAATAGAACCTATTGCTTAACTGAGAAATATTAGATAGAATTATACCAAATTGAACAACCTTGCAAAGGTTTGCTCCTTCCTTCCTACCTTCCTTCCCTCCTTTATTTTTCTTTCCTTCTTTTGTATTCCACTAATTAAAATCATTTATTCATTCATAAATATTAAGTATATTTCATGTGATGAGCACTGTTTGTATACTAGGCATAAAATAGGAAGCAAAACATATTGGGAAAAAAGCCAGTAGGCCATGTCCATGCCTACAGAAGAGAATTATGGACAGAGGGAACAGCTACTGCAAATGCTCCAGGAGGTGAATATGTGCCTGGCAGATATAAGGAGGCAAAGATGCCCATGACTAATGAGGCAGAAGGGAGGCAGTCAGAAAGGCCATGTAAGGACTCTGGCTTTCACTCCAAGTGAGATGGGAGGATTTCAGCAAAAGAGAGACATGATATGACTTGGACTCTCATCAGGCCACTACTGCTGCTATGAGATGACCAAACCATAGAGACCATTCCCATTTTATAACCATTTTCATTTTTTAAGCCTTTAATATGATACCTGACACTTAAGTTTGTGAAATTGCCACCATGCTCTTACATTGGCAGCACTGTAAAAACAACTTGGTAAGGTTTCATCACCTTGGTATATCAGTGACTCACAGTTGTGTTCATGTTGATGTGTGGCATTCATTATTGTTGTTGCCTGATTTTGTGTGTCGTCGTGAGAATACCAGAGCTTCAATGAGAGCAAAGAACAAACAGTACATTCTTGTTAAACTTGGCAAGACTGCAAGTGAAATCAAGGACATGTTAGTCGGAGTTGATGGGAATAATGCCATGAAAAAAAACCAGCAGTGTATAAATGGACTAAAAGTTTATCTGAGGGGAGAGAAAGCACCACTGATGAAGAGAGGTCAGTAACAAGCAGAACTGATGAAAACATTGCAAAAACTCATCAAATTATGACTCAAAATCATCAGTTGACAGTGAGAAGAATAGCAGACCAAGTGAACATCAATAAAAAAACAGAAAAATCTTAACTGAAAATCTTGGCATGAGAAAGGTGTGTGCGAAAACGGTCCCAAAGGAGCTCACTGATGAACAAAAGCAAAGGAGAGTCGAAGTTTGCCAAGACCTTTTGAGAGGCAAGACAATGTTTTGGGCCATGTTATCACTGGTGATGAAACATGGGTATAACAATATGACCCTGAAACAGAGTCAAAGAGCACATTGAAAGTCAGCCAGTTCTCTATGACCAAAATTGTTCTGTCAGTTCAAATTAAGAGTCAAATGATGTAACAGACTAACCTTTTTTGTTATCAGAGGAATTGTTAAACATGAATTTGTACCAACTGGACAGTCAACCAAGTTGATTATTTGAAAAAGCTGAAAAGGCTGCATGGAAAAGGCAAAAATGACCTGAACTTTTGCCAACAACTCATGGCTCTTGCATCACAACAATGCAACCAGCTCACAGGATACTGTCTGTGAGGGAGTTTTTAGCCAGTAAACAAATAACTGTATTGGAACACCCCACCTGATCGGCCCCCAGTGACTTTTTCTTGAACTGAAGATAAAGAAAATATTGAAAGGAAGACATTTTGTTGACATTCAGGACATCAAAGGTACTATGACAATGCCTCTGATGGCCATTCCAGAAAAAGTTCCAAAATTGCTTTGAAGGGTGGAACTGGTGCGGGTGTCAGTGCATAGCTTCCCAATAGGAGTACTTTGAAGGTGACCATAGTCATATTCAGCAATGAGGTATATAGCACATTTTCAAAGATGAGTTTGCAAACTTAATTTTCAAACTCGCATTATCTATGTCCAATCACATCATTATAGCTGTGGATTATATCTTAAATTATATAGTCATGCTATAAAACTGGTGAATTAAAAAATATTATAATTTATCTGTAAAAACAGGTATGTATGTGTGTGGCTGTGTGTTTGTGTGTATATATATATATATATATATTATAGCAAAGGTTTGATTAGCCTGAAAAACGCAGGAACATTGTCCAGGAATATTTCATTTACTCTATCAATACCTTCATTTTTCTTTTGAATTTCCCTCACACAATTTTTCAGCCATGCAAAATAAGTATTATTTTAGGGTCAACTGGTGGGTGAGGGACATTAATGATAAGAATGAACTATATAAATAGTGAATTACTCTATACTTACTTTCTCCTGCATTTGTAACAGCACAAAAAGGCATTTGTTCAAGTTTTGTGGGTTAGCTAGACTCTAAAATCAAACTCAAGACTTAGATATGAAACAACTTTAACTGTCTGTCTTCTCCTAGTGGAATATAAGTACAAAAAGAGTAAAGATTTTTACCTATTTTTATTTGCTATATTCAAAACTCTGAAAACAACAATCCTAGCAGAAAGGCTCAGTAAATGCTAGTTGAATGAACATAAGTAATGCAAACACATTAAGCATAGTGAGGAATTCATCCCGTCAGCACAACATTCAATCTCAAAGAACCACATAAAACCTACTGGTTTATGTACCAAAAACAAGGTACTTAATGTCTCCAAATGGATAAAATAGTATCTACCCTACAAAATATATATCTTCATTTTAGGATAAAATAATATCTTAAAGAAGCAAACATTACATATGAGTTTTTAGTTGTGAAAATACTCTGAGGTAAGTAACTACACAAATACAAGCTATTGTTATTATCATCATTATTATTACTATTAAATTAGCTATTAACTATGTGTTAACCATTGCCAACATATGTGTTAACATTGCATAACACTGGCCAAAGCTCCTCTTCCTTAACAATCCTATGATTTACTTGCCTTTTTAATTCACTACCTGAATTTTCTTTAAGATTTATTTTTATTGTTTTCAACAGAGAGACAGAGACAGAGAAAGATAGAGAAGGGGAAGAGCTCAGAGCAGTCTCCATAGTTGTACATTAGTTTTCAATACAGTTTCATTCCACCGGTGGGAACGGGGCCACATAGGGCAGGAACTGGGCCAGGGGCCTCCCACATGAGAGGCATGTCCCCTCTGGGGGGCCTCCTACATGGGAAGCATCCCTTGGGTGGGAGCTGAACCGGGGCCTCCCACATGGGAAGCTCATCACAGCAAGAACAAAACTGGGTGCACACCCCAGTTTAGCATATGGGTCTGCACAAGCCGGGACCAGAATTTGATCCTCAGACTCTGGGGCTTCAAGAGAGTGCTCAAACTGCGGAGCCATCCTGGCATCCTCAACCTGTATTGTCTTGTATTGATACACATACAGGGTATTTCACGGACCATTCATTTGCATCTTCCACAACACATCTGGAGCACCTGTTTAGAGATAGGAAGGTGAAAAGGAACAGTCCTCCAGAGGCTCACCCTGAGGGCATGGCAGCAGGAGAGGAACATGTGCATGCGGTCAACATTGAGAGGATATCTACCTCCTGAGTTACATTCTTTCCTTTCCAAATACTAAACTTGAGGACATTAACATTGGCTCAATCTAAAATAGAGAAAGCACAATAAAAACCACCTAAAAAGGATATTTCGACAACTGTCCAAATTTTTCTTTCTTATCATGTGGATCTTCTGCATTAAATATTATTATATTTATTTCTGAAACTTAAAGAAAATTTACCAAGTTCCTGCTAAACAGAATATCTTTGTGATTTGAAAGACCAGTGTGGTTAATGAAATCATAGTCTTAGAGCAATCAAAATGCTTGCTACTACTTGTTAAAATACCTTCTACATGGCAGGTCCTATGCAAGTATATCTTTATACACATTACTCTGTTTAATAATAAAAAAAACAGCAAATCTTATAACTAATAGCACAGGCTCTGAGAACAAATGTCAGCTCTGTCACTAGCTCTATGGGGATTATAATAAAATATCTACCTTAAAGAATGCTTTAAGAGATTAAATTAATGAACATATGTTAAAGTATAATACATACAAAAATTTCAGAAGAGAATATTGTATAAAGTTAGCTGCCATCATAAATAAATAATCTTGTCATACAAAATTCTCAGAACAATGAAATGCTACTCGGCTATGAGAAAAAATGAACAACTATTTGTGACAACATGGATAGACCTTGAGATCATCATAGTAAGAGAGATAAGTCAAACTGCAAAAATCAACAACCATATGATTTCATTTATAGGTGGAATATAAAACTGAAAGTAACAAACGAACTAAAACTCATGGACACAATCAATAGTTTAGTGCAGGGGTTCCCAACTTTTTTATACCCTAGGGCGCATTCTAAAATATTGGTAGGGTGGCGGGCACCAGCTATTTCTAAGGATATTTATTATTGAACAAGAATAAAAAATAAGAAACAAAAATTATGTTAAAATAATAAATTTATTGTACAAATTATATACACACAAAGAAACATATATACAAAACGTAATACAAAGTAAATAAAAAACACACGTATAATAAAATCATTTAAAAAAACATAAAAGAAAACATAAAAAAAACCAATCTGTCAGTGTGATCTTTGGCATTGCATTTCATTGGCCAGTGCCTCGTAGTTAGGAGAGTATGACGACAACCCTGTTAGCAAACAATTATTAAGATGCTCATCGGTAAGTCGAGATCTATATCATGATTTTATTAAATTCATGTTTGAAAACAAAGATTCACATAAATACGTTGACCTGAAAAACGATTTGATTTTATATGCTGCTTTTTTAAAAAATGGGAACCTTTCTTTGTCGACTATGTTCCATAAGTCCTCTGATATTAAGAATTTTAGCAAAATATCATTCTTAAGGTTCAAAATTTCTAACTCTAGTTCTTCTGCTTTCCCCTGAACAAGGTCTGCAATACATACGACTAGTTCTATTACATTTATTTGGCAAGTAAAAGGATTGATACAGAAGGAGACAATTGGCTCAATATTTGTAAACTGCAGAAATCTCTCTTCAAACTGTTTTTGAAGCACTTGCAGGGTCTCAATAAATAATGACACGTTTAATTCATTGTTACCTAGCATTTTCCTCATATATGGGAAGTGCACGAGAGACTTGATATG
>PVKE010009076.1:0-45866 GCA_004027555.1 Craseonycteris thonglongyai | reverse complement strand
ATTGAGATAATCATGTGGTTTTTATCCTTTGTTTGGTTTATGTGCTGGATTACATTGATTGATTTGCATATGTTGAACCATCCTTGTGCCCCTGAGATGAATCCCACTATGTCATGGTGAATAATCATTGTAATGCATTGTTATATTCTATTAGCTAAAATTTTATTTAGGATTTTTGCATCAGTGTTCATCAGTGAGATTGGCCTACAGTTTTCCTTTTTGGTATTGTCTTTCCCAGGTTTTGGTATTAGGGAGATATTAGCTTCATAGAATGAGTTGGGTATTATTGCCCCCTCTTGAATTTTCTGGAGCAGTTTGAGGAGGATGGGCATTAGTTCTTTGAATGCTTGATGAAACTCATTGGTAAAGCCATCTGGTCCAGGCCTTTTGCCTTTGGGCAATTTTTGGATAATTGTTTCAAGTTCTGTACTGTTGATTGGTCTGTTTAGGTTATCCAAATCTTCTTGGTTCAGTTTAGGTAAACTATTTGTTTCTAGAAATTTGTCCATTTCCTCTAGATTGTCAAATTTGTTGGCATAGAGTCTTTCATAATAATCTCTTATGATTGTTTGTATTTCTGTAGTGTCAGTTGTGATCTCTCCCCTATTGTTCCAAATTCTGGAAATATGAGATTTTTCTCTTTGCCCTTTGGTGAGCCTAGCCAGTGGTTTGTCAATTTTATTGATTTTTTTCAAAGAGCCAGCTCTTTGTGGCATTTATTTTATCTATTGTTTTTTTGTTCTGAATTTTATTAAGCTCTGCTTTAGTTTTTATTAGTTTCTTTCTTCTACTAGCTTTGGGGTTCTTTTGTTCTTCTTTTTTTAGTTCTTTAAGATGAGATATTAGAGTGTTTACTTGTAGTTTTTCTTGTTTCTTGACCTAGGCCTGTAATGATATAAATCTCCCTCTTATTATTGCCTTCACTGTGTCCCAGAGATTTTGGTACATCATGTTTTCATTGTCATTCATTTCTACAAATTTCCTAATCACTTGTTTTATTTCCTCTTTGATCTAGTCATTTTTTAATAGCATGTTTGTTCAATCTCCATGGATATGTGATTCTCTCTGCAATTGATCTTTTGCAGTTGATCTCTAGTTTCAAAGCTTTGTGGTCTGAGAATACACTTGGTATGATTTGAATGTTCTTAAATTTGCTGAGGTTGGATTTAAGTCCCAGGATATGGTGTATCCTTGAAAATGTTCAATGTGCATTTTTTTTTTTAAGGAAGGTATTTTTCAGTTGACCTTTTGAGTTGAAGCACCCATAAATCTTTCTGCTTTGAGGCATGTCAAAAGAAAGTTTTATTTTCTCCAAAGTATGCCTTTACTTCTAGTTGTAACAACAAGGTCGTTTGTGCTATCTGGAAATAGAGCCACCTGATCAAATGTGTTTGGGTTTTTTGATTTTGAGTAAGTTAATTTTATAATAATCATACCAAAATAAAATGCTTCGAAACAAAATACGAGTTTATTTTCTCATAATTTATAAGTCCAATTTCAGTCTAGTTTCCATTGTCCAATTTCATGGGACCTTTACTTAAGAAATAATTTCTTTTTAATAAATTGTATTTATTTTCAAGACTAAAGTGATTTATAATTTTTATTAAACAGTTATATTTTGAACATTTTTTTTCTCTTCTTCAGCCAATCTTCATTGCACTTTCCAATCTATGGACTAGCTTTCAGGATGAAACTGTTTTGATTAGTGTCCTCAGTAATTTAACTACTCACCTTGAGCGATTTCTGGGTGCTCATGAACTACTGTTTCCTGAGAAAGTAATGCAAGATCTTCTTAATGAAGTGACTGTGAAAACTGATGTGTGTAGAATGAAAGAACACATGGGTAATAGATATCATCCATTATTTCCTCTTCCTCTTAAAATTACCTCTAGAATAAAGCCACTCATTTGTTTTAAAGTTTTTACATATTTCTTGAAAGTGTTAAAACGTATTTCTTGATTATAAGATAATGTTCATTATGAAAATGTGGAAAACAAAAAATACAAACTGATTATCTTTGTGTACAGCAATAACCATTCCTAACGTTATGGTTAGTGTTTTGACTGACAGTGATTTTCTGTGCTTACATGTTTCTATTGTAGTCTTTGTGATTTTTATTATTGATTTGTAGTGAAAATGAATATTAGTTCTTGCTATATTTGACACAAATAAAATTCCATTTTTGAAATGTTACATGCCAAAAGTCTATCTACCTCAGATTCAGGTTAACATTTATAAATCAATATATTTTATCCTTGTAAATTAGGTGAGCTTATTTTAGACCCTTTAAGAGATACATTGATTCTTGCAAGGCTGTCTTTATCAATAAAGTTCTTTTTCCTTTTTTGGTCTTTCCTATCTTAAAGACAGTTTAAAATTCATAAGAAATGCCATAATAGAGCCTGGAACTTGAACTGTTGCCTAAAATGAAAGTTTTTCTGGAGAATGAAATTAGATGATTTACTCTCTAAATTTTCTTTTCAAATTCTATTTTTGTAAAAATAGAAGGTAAAAATGTAGCAGCAGATTTCATTCTTAAAGTATTAGAATACATAAAATATGAAAACAAAATCCAAGTGACTCAAAAGCATTCTTCCAGTTAAAACTTTTTCCTACTGATTTTATTTTATTAAGACAGCATATCTGTGCAAATACTAAACCAAACTGAAAAGTTAAAGTCACTTCAGCAGTAAATAGTAAACTCAACCATATCCATAAGACAAGTTTACTTGTAACTTAGATTTAGATATATTGTTTCCCACCATACATCAAAACTTCATTTTTCCTAGAACACTGTATATCAAGACACTGCTCCAGTGAATTGGGAGAATCATTGTTCTTTTGAAAGAACTTAATTTACACTTGCCACATGTCATAATTGTTAATGCTTTCAGGCATATCAGGAAAAAGGAAGGAAGGTTTTTTTCTCCAAAGCATGCATTTACTTTTTCTTTTTTTAAGACTATAGCTATCTATCTGTCTGTCTATCTATCTATCTATCTATCTATCTATCTATCTATCTATCTATCTATCTATGAATGAGGTGTGAGAGAGAAGTGGGGAGTAGTTGTACATCATTAGTTGTGACATGGTTTCATTCTACACAGGTGGATGTGGGGGTCGTATAGGACAGGAACCAAACTGGGGGCCTCCTACATGGTAGACAAGAATCTCTGCCACAAAGCCCTCCCAGTGGTTACCAGTTGCACTTCAATTCAGCATTTGGAGCTGCATGGACAGGGACCAGGAATCGAACCTCAGACCTCGTGATTGTGGGACAACTGCTCAACCACTGAGCGAGCTATCCTGGCATCCCTGCATTTACTTTTAGTTTTAGCCACCAGGCCATTTGTGGTGTCCGTTGTTTTGATATAGAGCCAGACACAGAAGTATAGTAACACTGGAAAAGTTAAGAACCTCAGAGATCAATGTTTTGAACATGTATGTTTTATCTGTGCAAAGAAAAAATAATTCAATTTGCTTGTCAAATGTAAATAGGCAAGCAAACTAACACTAGGAAGAATTTTTAAAAGTATAAGGAATAAAAATTGTATACCTTGTTATTACAATTAAGTTACTAAGAGATATTCCTTCTCTTTTTCTGCTCAGAACATTCTCAGCTGTTTCAAGAAGCAGTAGTCCTATTCAAACCATTTTGCCACCTAGTATAAAAAGCTACATCACCTAGTTGATCTAATTTATATATGCTTTGGTCACACAGCAGCTAGTCTCTTCTTATTTTCTTGGGTTGTTTTCTCATTGAATAAAGTTTTTCTTGTCCTCCTCCTTCATTTTTAGAAGATAGAGTACATCTGGTGGATTTCAGAAAACAAGAGTGGCTTTTCCCAGAAACAACAGCAAATTTTGATAAATTGTTAATTCAGTATCGAGGATTTTGTCCTTATACATTTGCTACAGAAGATGGTCTTCTCCTTCCAGGTAATCATTAGAAATAATATTGCTCTGCCTCCCCCAATTTTTTTTTAAATTGAGTCCTATTATTTTCACTTACTTATTTTTTAACCTTTATGGGATCTGATGGTGAACTAGGAAAGGAACTAGAAAGATGATCCAGACAAGTGTTCATCTTTGATGTGTTCACAGTATAATCTGGTAGAATGACATAAACAAGAAATTACAATACGAGTGATAACTGGAAGAATTCACATCTAATGAAATATGGATGCTATGGTATCGAAAGTGGGGCTGACTCATTGCCCGGTGAAGAATTCCAGAAATGTTACATGACATTACTAAATGTGTCATTTTCCAAAGTAATTACTTGAATGAGCAGCACTAATTTGACTGATATGTTTATTTAAAAATATTCTTTGTCACTTTATGGTTATATTCCACTAACATAGATCAGGATTTCTGTATAAGGCAGATAACACTAAGGAAACGGCCAATTTCTTTCTTTCTCGCTCTCTCTCTCTTTTTTTTTTTTTAAAGAGTTTTGCTTGTTTGTTTTTGACAGAGAGACAGAGAGAGACAAAAAGAGAAGTGGGAGGGCTCAGAGCAGTCTCCATAGTTGTGTGTCATCAGTTTTCAATACAGTTTCATTCCACACAGGTGGGCATGGAGCCACACAGGGCAGGAGCCAGGCCAGGGGCCTCCCACGTGGGAGACACACCCCTATGAGCTGGGGGTTGAGCTGGGGACCTCCTACATGGAAGCTTACCCGGGCAGGAACCGAACTGTCCCTCTCCCATGGGAAGCACACCACAGTGCAGCACATGGGTCCACAGACCCTGGGGCTGGGACTGGGACTGGGACTTGATCATCAGACCCCAGGGCTGCAAAGCAAGTGCTCAACCCATTGAGCCATCCTGACTTCTCCATGGCCAATTTCTTATAAGTAAAATTTCTCTTGATAGTACTAGAGCTTTTCCAAAATAAACAGTCAATCAGAAATTTGCAACAACATGGATAGATCTTGAGATTACCATGCGAAGTAAAATAAATCAGACAGAAACAGTCAATAACAATATGACTTCACTCATATATGCAGTATAAAATTGAAAACAACAAATAAGACAAACAAAAATCATAGACAGACAACAGTTTAGTGGTTACTAGAGGGTAAGAGAGGAGAGAGGTATAGAAGAGGGAAAAGGGGGTCAAATATATGATGATGAAAGGGGAACTGACTCTGGGTGTGAACACAGAATGCAATACATGTATATAAATGATGTATTATATAATAGAATTGTATACTTGAAACCTGTAATTTTACTAACCAATGTCACCCCAATAAATTTTATAAAAATTAAAAGAAATAAATTGAAATGATATGTTATTAGCCAAAAAATCCTGTGTGAATTGGTAATAACAAGAATTTGGCTAGGGCTAGAGTGAAAACAGTTTGACAAGGTTGTTTCTCATTTACCTTACACTGTTAAGCCTCTCCTTGCTTTTTTTTTATTTTTTGTTGTTTCTTTAGTTGTATATCACAGTTGGGTATTAATTTTTTCATTACAAAGAATTATTGGAATTATGTGTACACGTACCAATAGACTCACTTTTTTTGTTATGGTATTGGATTTTTTAAATGGGAGTAACAAAACCATGGGGAACTGAAAAAATAGTATTCTGAGGCTCCTGTAAGGATCACTGGATACTGGGGAGAAAACAAACAAGAGTCACGAAGAAGTAAAAGGCACTAGAATGTAGATGTTTTCTTTCTTTCCTTTTTCCTCCCTCCCTCCCTCCTTCAGAAACAAGAATGGGAGCCATGACAGACACAAACACAGGATGTGTGGTGATGACAGCAGTAGCATGATGTGGCTAGGATTCAGGAGAGCCTGGTTTTTAGTCCCAGCTGTAGCATTAGTGAACTGAGTAACCTTCAGCAAAGCTCATGCCTTCTGTGGACCTCAGTTTTCAAGTCAGGAAAAGGAGAAGGACCAATTAGGAGGTCTGTTTGTTCCGTTCCAGCTTCTACCTACGATGGTTCTAAGAAAGAGGGAGAAATAGAAAAGTGAAAGGGCTCATGGGGCTTGGGTTTCAGAATCCTCTATGACTACTTTATTTCTGTTTACTATTTCATTTCTATTTACTACATTATTTTCTGGGCAGCAGCAACCTGCAGCATCTCACAGGAATTCTGTAGTATACTGCCCTCCTTCCATTCAGGACTGCAGACCACGTGGCTTAAATTCTAAGGTGATAGATACTATGGCTTCCTAATCATGGTCCTGTTCAAATGACATCACTGACTTTATTGCTTCCCACAATTTCCTATGCTCACTATACCCCACTGGCCTTCTAGCTGTTCTGGAGCATTCCAAGACCATTTTTATCGCAGAGCCCTTCCACTTCCTGGTCCCTCTACCTCCCACCTCCCATAGCTACATACCTTGCCTCTCATTTTAGCCTTTCCTGATCATCCGATTTACAATATCAACCTCATCCTCCTTCCTTTTACTGTGTGTTTTACTTGCTTTGTTTATTTTTCTGTAGCACTGCTCACTTC
Organism: Craseonycteris thonglongyai; assembly: GCA_004027555.1. Classification (NCBI taxonomy): domain Eukaryota; kingdom Metazoa; phylum Chordata; class Mammalia; order Chiroptera; family Craseonycteridae; genus Craseonycteris; species Craseonycteris thonglongyai. Next base: position 39,391 of record PVKE010009076.1, on the reverse strand, counting down.
TGGCCTATGCTATATGTGTTGATTTGGTGAGAGCAAGGATTTTGTTCTCTTTTTGTATCCTTAATGCCAAGAAAGGGTCAATGGGCATTTGTTGAATTAATGAAAGAACAAATAAGACAGTATTACTGTTTTCTACATAATTCCCATAAACTATGTAGATATTTAATAACCCATATTTTCTATAGTATTTTTTCACAGTGGGAAATACTTTTGGCATGCAAACTTATGTTTTGGAAAAAAATGTCCCATTTTTGTAGTTTTTACAGAATTATTATTATTATTATTATTTTTAAAGATTTATTTTTATTGTTTTTGACAGAGAAAGAGAGATACAGAGACAGAGACAGAGAGGAGGGAGAGGGCCCAGAACAGTCTCCATAGTTGTACATCATCGGTTTTTCCACATAGTTTCATTCCACAGGTGGGCGTGGGGCTGCACAGGGCAGGAACTGGGCCGGGGTCTTACCCCGGTGAGAACTGAACTGGGGGCACTCCCCAGTTCAGCATATGGGTCCACACGGGCCGGGGCCAGGACTCAATCCTCCATCCCCAGGACTGCAAAGCAAGCACCTAACTCACTGAGCCATCCTGGCTTCTCCAACAGAATTATTTTTAAAACAATAGTTATATTTAGTTTAAGGAGATTTGAAAAACCTGTCAGAGAACCAAATGGCTTCTTATAGAAAATTTTTAAACACTTTATATCCAGATAGTGAAATATTTCTATATAGAATCATACTTTAAAATATAGTTAATCTAATATGAATTTCACATAAAATATAATTTAACAAGATGCATAATTTAACATTGCTAATTGCAACACTTTAGCAATATAAAAAGATATGTAAAAAGTGGAGTGTATAGAAAATGGTTCTATGAGTATGTTATAAATACAGATTCAGTTAATATTTATAGCACATTCAATTCCTTTTCTTAATTTTCAGGAAATCCAACAATTGGAATTTTGAAACATAAAGAAAAGTATTACACTTTTAATACCAGAGTTGCTGCATATTCATTTGCAGAAAACCCTGAAAGTTACATTGATTTAATTAGAGAAAAGGCTAAAAAAAATGCAGAATTAATTCAGCTACTGGAACTTCATCAACAATTTGAAACCCTCATTCCATATTCTCAGGTAAGCAGGGTCAGTATTTTAAAAATGTATGGCATTTGAAAGTATAGTTAAATAGTTATATTTTGTTGTACGTTGGTTCTCAAGCCCAGGTGTAGACAGGGTCAGGGGAGGCACTTTACAAGTTATTTGAAAGGGAGTCACATCGGAAGATCTGTAAATAATGTTTATCTGTAATCTGTTATCTGTAAGTAATGTTTATTTTTTACAAATACTAATCACAAAACTTTATTTTTTTAGATGAAAGATGTTGACAAACATTATATAAAACCAATTACTAAGAATGAAACTAGCACACAGACAGATACACACATACTGCCACCAACAATTGTGAGATCATATGAGTGGAATGAATGGGAATTAAGAAGAAAAGCTATAAAATTGGTTTGTAATAATATTTTCTAAAATTACTTACAGGTTGGGAAATCTTAATATGTTGTTACTACTCATAGAGTTAAGTTATTTTTTATAAAAAGTGAGTTGTACAGTTCTTGGCTAACATAGAACTAATTAGCATAATTTATAATTTGCCAGCTTTGGAAGATTATCTTCTGATTTTAAGCATATATTAAAATACAGAAGCATGAAAATATTCTCAAATTATACCAGCTAGTAACTAAAACAATGATAGTTGCTATCTCTTTCTCTTTCTCTATCTCTAGCACTATCATCTAATCTCATCTCTCTATTAATCTTTGTAGGTATAATTTATTGTGCTAATCTGTGAGGTGCTAATATTTAAAGCACTCCTAATGTCCTTTACTCATTTGAAGTGTACCCTTCTCTTCCTTGGACTTTTGTTGAGGAGCAGAATCTTACCTCTGTTATATCACAAATATTGTCCCCTCTTGTAGTCAACATGATCTCTCTAGATTCTGGGCTCTCTAGATCTTCTGATTCTCAGTTATTTAATCACAGTAGGTGCCTACCCTCAAAGTCTATCTTTGAAACTGTCATTCCTATTGACTCAATGGAATTCCACCCACTCACTGTATTTACAGTATCTTGTCATTTTAAATGATTATTTATAGTATGGAAGAAACAAACACTTTTTAACTATAGCTTTTTTGTAGTATATTTTATCCATCTCTTTAACTGAAATCAGGTGTGGAAATAAATGAAGATTATCCAAATGAGAAGAGAGGCTATTTATTCAGAGCTTACTATCTTAAGGGAGCCAACCACCACCACTTCTCGTTGGCAGAGACTCAAGGTCAGGGAGAGCAGTGGAAAAACTTTATATGAAAAAGGGACGGTTTTCTCTGATTGGAGGTTTTTGACATGGGACAACTGGAGGTAGGCGTGTGATTATCGTGTTTTTCTCTCCATAAGACGCACCTGACCTGCCTGGACCCACTCTCCTTTCATACAGTCCCTGCTTTCTGATCTGGCTGCAGGCTTCCCCACGGCATCATTAAGGTCCCCAACGTGCACTCTTCTTTGCAGTATTTGCTCCATAAGACGCACACACTTTTCCCTCCACTTTTTTGCGGGGGAAAGTGCGTCTTATGGAGCGAAAAATATGGTATTTGATGAGCATATTTGGCTTTCTCCTCTGGTACTGAGTTAGAGGGTGGGGTGGCCACCTAAATAGGGAAGCCAGCCAAGTCCTGACTCTTCTGGGCCAAGACTGCTACAGCTACAGAGGTTGTGGTTTGGCTCATTGGACTGGTTGCTGCAGAGGTTGTGGGTCAGTGTTTTGTTGTCACATAAAGTCTAGCCTTTGTATATTCAGTTTCTCACAGGCTTTTCACTCACCACATCATTTCCCTTGCCAGCTTCTCTGGTAGCAGCTTTTCACAAAGGTCTTTGATTTCCTGGAATGAGGAAGGTTCAGCTTCATGGTGTATCTTCCAGATCATTGTTCCACTAGCATTCCTATCAGTTATTCTCCTGTAGTTATTAAAGCATGTATCCCCCATATTCCTTTCTATTATCTACTAAAATCACTTGAACTAATCAGATATATACTGGGTAACATGTATATTCTGCTACCTTGTTCTTCAGGAGCTAATAGTCTATCAAGTAGCATTGACACACTAAAAATATTTAAGTACATCTTGCTAAGTGGTATTACAGAAGTGAAATAAAAATTCTACTAAGTTGACTTAGGTGACATTTTAGGTTGGTTTTGAGATACAAATTGGCAAAGGAGAAGAGGGGAGTGATGGTTGGATAGGATATGAGCAGTAGAAGTGACAGCATAGGTCTAGATGTGTTAAGAGAAAGGGGTATTCAGTGGGGCTGAACTTCATTCTGACTGAACCCTCTTCTCATTCCTCAACTTCCACTTCATTCTGATTCCCACCTTACACCTAATTATCCTCTAGAATTGCAAGATGTTGAATAACAGATCCCTAAATATTACCAGCACAACCTTCTCATATCATAAGACAAAGCTGAATATATTGGCTTTAAGCCATGAGGGAAACCACCACCTCAGCGGAACTTTAGGCGGTGTCTCAGAGGCAGTCAGACTTTGTTGAGAGTTTAAAGTTTGGTTGAAGGCAGGTCTTTCAATGCCAGGGGTAGGTCGGGGGATGAGAGGAGGGCTTGGGTTGGGTAAAGATTATGAAAAAGCAGTCCAGCATTGATATAAATAGCGAGGTAATTTTTGAGTCAAGGGATGCAAAAAATCTTAGGGCTTAATCTACGTATTAATGCTTACTACTGAAGAACTGATGCATCTTTCAGGATGTTTTGTAATGAACAATCAAGTTATTTGCTTTCCACAAAAGCTTCTTGGAATAGTAAAATTATTCTAATGAAGACAATGAATAGTACAGTCATATTACTGTAGACAGTAAGCTGTGTGTGGGGGAAGTAAATTTTGGTTCTCAGTCACCTGCCATATCTCAGACTCTGAAAGGTTTCCTCTAATTCCAAGTCTCTCCTTCTTAACTAATGCCTTCTGAGGTTTTGCCTGGATTTCACCATAACCTCAGTAGCTCTTATTCTTTTTATAAGCTCCTCCTTGCTTCTCAGCCGGAGTAACCTATTTAACTTTATGTACTAATAATCCATAAAAGTAGCAAGCAAAGTGTAGAATAATGTAAAATATATTCTGAAAACATCAGAGCTTTTTATATCAAAAGTCTTGGGGGAAGCCCATTTACATAAGACAATGGAAAGCTTAAATTTTGTTTTTAGAAAAATAAACCAAGAATGGGGGGAAAATTTAACTTGTGTGAATCTCACAGTATAGTAATGAAGGAATTAGAAGATTATATTAACAAATAATTGAACTCACTGTAAATTTGAATTTAGATGTTATGTCTTTGGGTGCATTTTCATTATTTATCTTTCTACTTCTTGGCAAAATATTTTCTGTTATATTCTAGATTTTCTAATAGTCTAATGTTTTATAGAAAAATGCTATGTTGCAAGACTAACTTCTTTGTGGATTGAGGAAAATATAGGCAGATATTAACTTGTATCTGATAATATATTATTTATTCTTTAGAGAAATGTTCATTCCTGTGTATTCTCTTTCCACTTAGGCCAATTTGCGTCAGAAAGTTACTCACTCAGTACAAACTGATCTTAGTCACATGAGAAGAGAAAATTGTTCACAGGTGTACCCTCCAAAGGACGCTAGCATGCAGTCTATGAGGGAAGGCAGCACTGGAGTGCCCAGGCCCCAGATTTACGTAGCTGGTCTCCGCGGGGGCCACACTAAAACCACCCATGGGATCAAGGTGAACTTAACAAGAGCTGTTGATGAAACCTAGTTAAAGACCATATTTTTAAAGTAGATATCACCAAATTATCAACAATGGCAAATATAAAAGTATTTTTGCATCCATGAAATTTTGCAAATTTCACATTCAGTGGCTATGCCCATTTTTTTGGATCCTCATTTATATTCACTGTAAAACTGCTACAAAAATACCTAAAGATTATTTTCTGTGACACATTTTTCATTCTATTAAAATTGAAAAGTTTAACTCTGTCCATTCATCTTTCTTTGTTAGAAAAAGTTTGGCAGTATTAAGACTGAAATTATGACACCATTCAGATATTAATATAAGATTACTATGACTGGGATAGTTTATCTCTAAAATCATATTTAGCATTAAACGTTAAAAATTTAAAACCTAGGCAATATTTGTAGCTTCATTAGCTATTATTAAGTGTTAACATAAGGGGATGCCAGGATGGCTCATCCTTCCCGGTTCCTGCCCTGCATGGCCCTGCGACCACTTGTGGAATGAAACTATGTAGAAAACTGATGAGGTACAACTATGGAGACTGCTCTGGGCCCTCCCCTTTCTCTCTGTCTCTCTGTCAAAAACAATAAAATAAATCTTAAAAAAAGGAAAAGTGTTAACATAGATTTAATTGATATGTAGCGTTGCCCCTTAGCTGTGGTTTCACTTTCTACCTTTTCAGTGACCCACAGTCAACTGTGATCTGAAAATATTGAATGAAATATTCCAGAAATAATTCAGAAATTTTAAATTGCATGACATTCTGAGTAGCATGATGAAATCTTGTGCTGTCTTGTTCTATCCTGCCCAGGACATGAATCATCATCACCCCTTTGTCCAGCGTATTTACACTGTATGTATAGTATAATAAGATACTTTGAGAGACCACATTTACATAACTTTGAGTATAGTTTTATAATTATTAATTTTTTAAAAAAGATTGATTTTGCTTGAGAGAAGGCGAGAGAGAGAGAAGGAGAAGGTGGGAAGGCTCAGAGCAGTCTCCATAGTTGTACATCACTAGTTGTGACATAGTTTCATTCCATGAAGGTGGCTGTGAGGCCATGCAGGGCAGAACCCAAACTAGTGGCCTCCTGTGTGGGAGGTGAGAACCTTCACTGCCATCCCAGTGGTTACCAGTTGTACCACATTTCAGCATACGGTTTTGCATAGGCTGGAGCCAGGATTCAATCCCCAGACCTCGTGGTTGCAAGACAAGTGCTCATCCCATTGAACTATCCCGGCATCCCTGTAATTATTTTATTATTAGTTATTATATTTAATCTCTTACTATGCCTAATTTGTAAATTAAACTTATATCATAGGTATATATGCATAGGAAAAAACATAGTATATGTAGGGTTTGGTACTATTGAGGTTTCAGGGCTGTTGGAATGTATCCCCTGTGGGTAAGGAGGGGACTACTATATAATAAAGCCTCACTAATTCAGAACAATTAGAGCAAAGGTCCACATGGTGTTTTTTTAAAACCTATACATTTTACTTAAAATCTGGATTTATGGCCCTTAAAAAAAAAATCAAAATATCTGGGAACACTGAGCCAGCATTCTGTAAGTAGTAGGTGTGTCCTTTAGCGGGCATGCACTTCCAGTTCTATTGTAATCCCTGCTGCTTTACAGGTCTCCCTTTGCTTTATTTGCCTAACCCCATAGGCAGTTGTGTTTAGGACCCTGTGAATTACTGGTAGCTCAGTTTTAGAGCTGTAGTTTTAATTACTCTCTTACCTACTTCTAATACCAGCTCATGGATAAGCAAGGCTCCAAGGTGGAGCACTGTTAAACCTGCTTTAATAGCGGGGGTCCTTCATATTTAGCGTATTTTTTTCTGCCTAAGTGACTTTTATGAAGATATTTGTATAATTTGTTTCCTATGTAGGTTAAATATTATTGTAATATATGATTATGCTTCAAATTCCCTTTTCCACAGATTTTTATAAAAGTAAACTTCAAACAGGCCTTCTAAGTTTTCATGGTTTTTATACCTATAGTTAAAAATGATGTTAATGATAGATACAGTGGCTGGCTGAGCCAAGGCCTGGGGTCAGAGAGCAAGGGGAGAGATCTGTACTTGAAGGAGGTGGGATGGTTATAGCTAATACAATTTGCAAAGTCAGGAATTTGATTTTATCTGTTCTATCAACCCTTATTCCATTCTGCAGGAGTCCTAAACACAGAAAAGAATAATTGATAGGCTACAATTTGGGGTTATAATGTTAATGCCCAAAGTAAAATTCCCAGTGAAAAAAAATACCAAATACAACTTGAAAAGCTAAACTTAATAGAAAGTTTCCTGGTAAGTACAACAGAAGCAGAATAAGGAAAGCTAGATCAAATGGTAAGGTCATCCTCTCCCAGGACCTCCCCTGTCTACCCAAGCTCCATTTCTCTCTAGAGATTTCCAACCACATGCTGATAGACCCAGTGTCAGATGGTCACTCCCATTTCATCAGGTTACAGGCTAAATTCATTTTCTGTGCCAAACTTGTTTCTCCCTCTGTGTATTTCCTTCTATGGTCAAAGGTAGTACTATTTACTCAGTAGCATAAATTAAAAACTTCTGGGTTGTCTTTCTCCCACAGCCCCTACATTTAATGAGTCATCAAACCCTGTTGCTTTTGCTTGAATTGCCTTCTGGATTCATGTCTTCCAATTCTCATTGGCATCATTTAGGACTTAGTCCTATTACCGGATTCATTGGCATAATTTTTCTAATACATACATCTGCATCATATCACCTGGCCCCCTCTGCCCAGTCTCCTCTTCCCTTGCATAAAAACCTACCAAGAGGGTGCTGGGATAGCTCAACAGGTTGAGTGCTTGCCTTGTAACTGTGAGGTCTGGGGATCGAATCCCAGCCCCGGCTTATACAAACCCATATGTTGAACTGTAGTGCAACTGGTAACCTCTGGGTTGGTGATGAAGGTTCTTGCCTCCCACGTGGGAGACCTCCAGTTTGTTTCTTGCCCTGCATGGCCCCATATCCACCTTAGTTGAAACTATGTCACAACTAATAATGTACAACTATGGAGACTGCTCTGGGCCCTCCCCTCCCCTTCACCTCCCCCTCCCCATCACCTTTCAAAACAATAAAATAAATATTAAGGAAAAAAAAACAAACCCAAAAACCCTACCAAGACTTTCCATTACTTAGGGAATAAAGTAAAAGCTTCACACACTTTGTAAGAATTTTCAAAATATATCCATTTATTTCCCATTTTCAATTTCTATTCCTTTCATGCTATTGCAAACAGACAGATTTTATTCTTTTCTATTGCTGAGTAATATATATATATATATGTATATATATATATATATATATATACATATATATATATATATCTCACATATTCTCTATCCATTCATCTACAGATAGACATTTAATTTGCTTCCATATCTTGGCTATTACTAGTAACGCTGCAGTGAACACAGGGGTGCATATATCTTCTTTGGATTAATACCAAAAAGTGGAATTGCTGGGTCATAGGTAGTTTTAAATTTTTGAGGAATTTCCATACTATTTCCCATAGTGGCTGCACCAATTTGTAATCCCACCAATAGTGCACAAGGGTTCCTTTTTCTCCACATCCTCACCAACACTTGTTATTTGTTGATTTATTGATGATAGTCATGCTGACAGTTGTGGGGGTATAAATTATACTTTTAATTTGCGTTTCCCTGATGATAAGTGAAGTTAAGCATCTTTTCATATGTCGATAGGTGATCTGTGTGTCCTCTTTGGAGACAAGTCCATTGAGATACTCTGCCCATTTTTTAAAATTGGATTTAATGATTTTTGATGTTAGGTCCTATGAGTTCTTTATGTATTTTAGATATTAACCCTTTATCAGATGTATCATTTGTGAATATCTTCTCCCATTCAGTAAATTGTTTTCATTTTGTTGATGGTTTCCTTTGCTGTTCAAAACCTTTTTAGTTTGATGTAGTCCCATTTGTTTATTTTTTCTTTTGTTTCCTTGCTCAAGGCTATATATCCAATATAACTCTTATTATCACACTTAAAAGTAAATAGGTATGTATGTGTTTTTCTCTATTTTCCCTGTCAGATTGTGATTTTCTTGATATTTGAACTGTGCTTTAGTCATTTGCATTTCTCTGGCATTTGTACAGCTTCTTGTTGGATGAATGAATGAAAGGACAAACTGGAATCAGGATATTGGTTGAGTGATTATTTTATAGTCATGGTAAGAGTTGATAAGGAGTTCGGCAGTAAAGTAGTTATTGGAAAAAAAGAGAGAGGAAACAGGAAAAGGGAGATTATTTGGGGGGAAATGGTGGGAAATAAAATTAAATAGTTTTTGGAGGACTTTGAAAGCCAGGAAAAATAATATGTTGCCTTTCTATGGGACAAAAGAAAAACATTGTAGATTCTTGAACATAAGTTCAATTGTGGGAGAGCAGTACTGCAGTTAGGGATATGGCTAGGAAGCTGTTGCAAGAACTAGGGTATGTGATGATGGATGATGTGAAGGACCAGATATGAGATTTAAGGAATGTTAAATAACATCTCAGGAAAGGGTAGGAAAAAATCAAAGCAAAACCTTAGGTTCCTGCCCTAGGAGATTGAGAATAAATGGAAAGCAGAACTAACTGGTTGTTAAAACAAGATCACATGTTCAGGCTAGAAAATTTGTGTTCAAGGGATGACAAAAATAATACAGCAGCACTGACTGGAACTGAGCTGGTAAAGAAATTTGGGAGGTCAAGCCCAAGGGAAAGGGGATGGAACGAGGAGAAAGAGACAGATAAGAAAGAAGAGCAGTCAGATGAGTGGAAAGAGACATAAAGGGATCTCTGTGGTCATGGAAGTAAAGTCTAGGTCTACTGCTTACAAGCTGTGTAACTTAATATGTCTTTGCTGCAGTTTCTTCATCATAAAAATTGGGATAATAATAGTTCCCAATTAATTGGGTTATCAAGGAGATTCAATGAGTTAACATGTGTAAAGCACTTACATGGAAAGGGCTTTATCAATGTTAGCCAAGGGATGAGGGACTCTCCATTGCCTCATTCTACTCTACTCTCATCCTCATTTTCATATTTTATAGCTTTCACTAAGTGCCTAGAATAATTCTTGGCACAGTATGGCTTTCAATAAATTTCTGATGACTAAACAAAAACACGAAGAGAAATGTGAAAAGGTCAATGGAGCAGGCAACTTCTGAGCTCTGTTCTAATAGAGTTAGCTGGAGTAGAAATAAGATTGTAACAAGCAGAAGATGGTAGAAATAAGTACAGACTATACATATCAGTGACTGTTTGGAATGAAAGGAAAAATGAGATGTGGTAACTAAAAAAGGAAGCAGAGGCAAGGGAGAGTTAAGTTCAAATAAGAAATGTTTAGATATTGATGATTATTACTCATGTTTAACTCTCCTAGTCCAGACAATGAATTGTCTCCTTGTATTTTATTATTTTCTCAGTTATAAAGTGCAACAATTCTTCTGGCTTGTCTTTAATAGTATTATACCATAACACCATAGAAAAGAATTGTTCTAAAATAACAGTAACCTAACAGATTAGTTTTGGATATATTTCTCAAAAGCAGGATGAGAGTAATATGTTTAAACTGTCATGGAAACAATTATGTTGAGGTATCTGCTTTTGCCTACATGTTCTTTATGGTTAATGGTTTACTATACTTTAAACCTTAGCACTTCTAATAATCTATTATATAGCTAACATATTTGAATTTGACTATAACTTCCTTAAGCCTTTTGGTATTTGCTTACTGCACACCCTTTTTAAGTTCACACTTTTACTTTAATTGCCAATATTGTACTGGGTTTCCTATAATACAATTAATTGTATTCACTGATATCCTGCTCACTTCATTTCTGCTCTGGTAGCAATGAAATGAGCAGGATATCAACACAAATAATGCAGCTTGATAGTGACAATAAGGAATATCATTAGAGTCTTAAGTGGCAATAGGAATACCTGCTTGAAGCACAGTAAGCTTAGCTCATATCAGGCAAATTACCTTGTGGTTCACATGTTGAAGATTGATGCTTCTTGCACTAATCAGGGTTGTACAGAAAGGTAGGCATACCTAAAAGAAACACATTAAGCCAATATTTTCTCCTCCAAGATTTAGGATAATTTAAAATGGGAAAGGAAAAATTAGTTCAAACTAAGAATGTAAATATTTGCTCAGCCATTCATTGGGTTGGGATAACAAACAGAAAAACCAGCTGCAAAGTTAACAGGAAATAATATTACTCCCAAGGATATGCTGTAAAGTATTAATAACAACCACCTCTTTTGAGTGTCTACTTTCTAACTCACTGAAAAATTTTGTTCTCTACAATCACATACTATTAGGAACCTTGCTGTTGAAATTATATCAGTAAGAATGAAACACTCAACTCTTGCTTGGAGGGTATGAATCACTTTGACAAAGAAGCAGCCTTAATTTCCAACCTAGGTGCAAAGCTTTCATATAAGGGTCTCCTGAATACAAGAATCCACATCTACAGTAATTTTATAGTTTCCAAAACAACCAAAATCCTAAGACTAGTCTTCAGTGTAGATCTGATGTTGACTTCATACATACAGCCTGTTTTAAATCTATCAAAACACTGCTTTCGTTTCGTTTTACCCAAGTCCATTCTTCCTCGGGATTCTATAACTCTGTCATTTCCTTTGTTTCCTGAAATGTTTCATGGTTCCTCTGGGGTTGTTTTCTTCACTGGAATGGGTCAATGTTCCTGATGTTATCTGACTATAGAGGTTTTGTCCCTGGTGATCTTGGGCTGATCAGATTAGGACAAGAGGCATCAAAACCTAGTCAAGGTTAATGCCACTGGAGTAGAAAGTCTTTGTGGGCAATTAAAATTTACAACAAAAGTTGGATTCAGCAGCGTGATATGTTAATTGAACCAGAAATGCCACAAAAATGACCTGACAGCATTTTTAGCCACTCTCTACCAGAAGGAACCACCGTTCCTTGAAGTGTAGTGGATTGCAGAACCTAAGACACAGAAAAATCAAGAATGGCTGGAAATGCTTGTTGCCAGAAATAAAAAATGCTTCAAAAACTTTGTGCAGGCTTATAAGTGCAATGTTAGGTGCCAAAAGGAGAATAATCATGGTTAATTAAACTAAGCTGAGACTATGATATTCCAAAATGGAAAGAGATAAACTGTACAAAGCAGTATTTGTAAAACAAAGAATGTATAATAGGATATTAATTTTTAAAATTAATTTCACACACACCTATGAGGTTTTTATTAAGTCTATGTATAAGAACATACACAGTAGGAAACTGAATAATTCTACAAGTGGGAACTGTCCCAATTACATACAGGAAGAGGTGATTGGTACTAGTGAGCACACATAAAACCAGGTAGAGGAAAGGTCCAACACTGTTATAAATGAGATTAATCAAATGCCTAACTCTACAAAATCAACTGTGGTCTCTTGGGAACCTCTCCTAATATTAATGTAATGCTCATAAGGCATGCAAAATTTTCCAATATTAATAGGCTAGATAAATGTGTATGTATATCTAATGATAAGACACTGGTATAACATTAGTCACTGAAACATCTAAACAGAAATTTTTGGGAAAGATTATTCTACAGATGGTATAGCCTCTGTGCCTCTCAGAATCTTGTACCCCTGTTCCTGTGAGGACTGAGGTACCTTTATAGTGTTTAAAAATAATCCTCATATCTTTAAAGCCATTCATTTTGCCAATGAACTATTTCTAACATAGCATGCTAATTAACACCCTCAAGTGAAAGTGGAGATTATAGCAGTTGAAGTAATTGCTTGTTGGCACGTCTAATATTTTTGAAACCCTTTTGTTATGCGAAGATCATGTAGTTAGAATGTCTGGCTAGGTAAATATACTCAATGATAATCAAACAATAAAGGGCACCGGCACAGGAACACGCCTTCTGAACAATATGTAATATAAATTATATTGTTTAAATAAGAGGTAACAATGGAAAGGAATAAAAGAAGTGGAAGTTGCAACGTTGCCCGAAGTATTGTCTGTTACTTTACAAGTTCTGAGAGCTACAATAGCTTTGACAGGCAAGAATCACTAAGTCTAACGGAACCCCAATTCCCTATTTGCTGGCAAATCACGGTGGTGAGGACTACATTTCCCAGGAGGCAACGCTCTGCGGCTTGCCTCCACTTCCGTCGCAGGCCAGGAGTTGTAGTTTACAGGACGACGCCTTCAAAATTGAGTTTTACCAACTTGTCAGCAAGGACTGGGACGTAAAGGCCTCTCCTCCATGAGGGTCGTTTCATGTGCGGGCTTATCTCGGAATCCTGAGTCTAATCTTAGTGTTTGACTTGGCCGGGGACTGGGTTGTTGGTTGGCCCGCACGGCGCTCTAGGCTGAGCGGTTTTCGTCTCTATGACCATAGGAGGCGGTCCCGCGTCCTGAGCGGGGGGGAAGGCGGAGTGGGCGTGCGTAGTACTGCGCGGGGCTGTCCAGGAACGATGACTACCACAAGAGGTGAGGCTGGGGGGCCCCGGGACAAGGGCGCCCGCGGGGGGCCGTGGTGGGTGAGCGTCAGCTCCGTCCCCACCTGTCGGCGGCCGAGCACCCTCGGCGCCTGCGGGCCGCTGGAGCTGAGGCGTCAGGCACCAGGAGTTTGTGTTGAGCCTGTCCCGGCTGAGTCCACGCCGCCGCTAGTCAGGGCAGCACGGGACAGCCAAGCTGCCACTGCGGCTTTACCTTTCCCGCGGAGGTCAGTTCGGCGACTCCAGACCGCGCCTGCCTCCGGGAGCTGATGGTGGGTGGGAACCGAACTCAGACCGGCCCACGCTGCGGCGGGCCCGGAGAGGGGTCGGCGCACGGGTCCAGGCAGGAGCCTTAGCCCCCAGCGGGAGGGAGACCGTTCTCTGCCCCAGGTCACCACGGCTGCGGTCTCTTGTGCGCTTGCACCACCAACATGCTCACAGGCTTAAGACCATGCCCTGGGTGCAGAGCATTAGAAATGTCTGGGCCATATAAACAGCCAGTAAACACACCACTGGGGCTTTAAAACTGCACTGAAACCATAACGAGGAGAAAGCAGTCAACGGAGATCCTCTCAAAGGAGAATGTTGTATATTGTGTGTGGTTGAAAGTAACACTGATATTTTGGGTGGAAGGTGAGATTCACCCTCCTTTACGCAGGGATGGCACATTAGAGTAATTCTATTCGATGACTAATTGCCATTTCATGAGGGTGAGTCTGATGAACGCAGCATCCCTTTTGTTTTGCTGAATAGGGTAAGTTAGGGCCTGAAGTTTTGGAAGGTAGATCAGTAGCTAAGAGAGGTTATGCTACACCCGATTCAGCACTTGTTTTTGCCTCTGAATAAATGTTGAGCAAATATTTAAAGAATATCTTTTTTATAGGTGCCAAATTATTTTCCTGGTTGGAGAGTCTGCATTTATTATTTAAGCCCTGCCCAGGGTGTTGCCTGTAGTTTCATATGCTTATGCATTCTCCCATTGCAAATAAGTCCAACCTTAAGGGCTTTATTTTATTATTTTTTTTGTAACAACACAGGATGTAAAAGAAAGAGTTGTTTTGATAACTAACAGAATGGGAACAACAAGATTAAGGATGACGGAAACTTAAAAGTTAAAGGAATTAACTCATAATCTGAAATAGTTGTAACAATTTATGGGTTTAGGGTATTGCTAATACATATTTGTTATACCTTGGCCATGTTATAAGTCTTATATGTCCACTGGAAATGTATACTCTTAACTAAAATGCAGGTACCATAGCTTCTTGGTATTCACAAAGGATTTATCTGGCATTTGCTAAATTTCCAAGTTGTCTGGTGTTACAAATAATGTGCCCTCTAAAATATAGTAAAGTACATATAACTGGAAAGAATAACTTCAGAGTGTAAATGGATGGGGGGGAGGCATTTTCCATGCAGAAACTAATAATGTGTAGGAGCTAATGGGAACTTTGTGAGAAGCAGAAAGCAATGTAGACATGTTAATGTGCCAGTGTGATAACTCAATGCAGTTGATTATGGGCTAGGTTTGTTTATAGGTACTAGCCTTGGATGTGATGTGAATACTTGGCAAAATTTACGTGATTACATGATAGGGATATTACACTGAAAAAATTGAAATTCCTAATAATTGAAATTTCATACTGGAGGATTTGTAGAGTGAAGAACTATTTTGATCTATTGTTAAACTGAAATTAGAGAAAATAAAGCTTAAAATGATTAATTTAAAAAAGTTAGTTTTTTAAGTGTTATTTCATTACCAAATCAAAGCCCTACATGTTTTACAAATATCTAAACCTATTTGATTGCTCTTCCATTTGGATCAGTAGTTATTTCCAATAATATATATTCCTATATAATCACTGTGCAAATAGGTAGGCTTTCAAAATTGATGACAATAATAATTATAGGTCAGAATATATTTGTGGGCTATAAATATGTTGTTTTGGGGATCAATAGCTCAAGTAGTTTTTGAGTTTGGCACGCCTAACCTCTCTTATTTATAGTGTTGATAATGTAGGACATGGGTTGGCAGTTTTTTTCTGTAAAGGACTAGATGTCATTTTACCATTGCAGGGCAAAAAAATAGCCAAGGACAATTTGGAAACAAATGAGCATGGTTTATATAAATGGTATAAATAAAAAAACATTATTTATAGGCACTGAAATTTGTATTTTATGTAATTTTCATATGTCACAAAAGGTTAAAGTTTTTTCCCAACTATTAAAAAATGTAAAACTATTCTGAGCTTGCAGGCTGTATTAAAATGAGAGATGAGATACAGTTTGCTCACCCCGGATCTAAAAGATAGGAAGTACCTTTCTCTTTATTGAGTAATTAAAAGTTATTGCTGTTTATTTTTGAAGTCATACATATTTGTCCCCGTGTAGGAAAGTTTTAGAACAAAGGAAACATTGTAGTGATCTCCTTCACTTCCTTTTATGTAAACATTGCTTTTTGGCTCCTCAAATCCTTTAGAAAGTTGAGGCAAGTATAAGCTCTTCTGTTCTACTATATTACTTTTTAGTTAAGACCCGATATAACTAAAAATTTTTGCCTACAATTTACAAATCATTCATTCAATTGTTTTTAAGAGGTGGTGTGAAAGAGAAAGGGGGAGGGCCCAGGGCAGTCTCCATAGTTGTACATCATTAGTTGTGACATAGTTTCATTCCACATAGGAGCAGGGCAGGAACAGAACCAGGGCCTCTCACATGAGAGGTGTGAACCTTTGCTGCCTGCCATCCCGGTGGTCACCTGTTGTGCAGCAGTTCAGCATGTCGGCTTGCATGGGCCAGGCCAGAAATTCAACTGTGGACCTCGTGGTTGCGAGATGTGCTCATCCGCTGAGTTATGTCAGCATCCCCTCCAAATAATTCTTTAATTCTCCCTCGGACATATTTATATTGAAGAGCTATAACCTTGTAAGTTCCTGCCATTATCTATCTAAAGACATTTTGTTTGAAACTCCTATTTTACTACCCTATGAAAGTCATCTTTGAATTGTGTTTAGGCTCCCAAAGCTGTGAACAAAAGCCTATTTCATGTATATTGTAGTTACAATCAGAACCCAGAGAGACCCTGTGTTCCTCTGATTCTTAACCTAGATTGTCAGAGTATGGCCCAGTGGCCAAATCCAACCTGTCACTTGTTTTTGTACAGCTCATAAGCTAAGAATGGTTTTTACGGATAAACATTCGCAATTGATTTGATGGGATACTAACTCTGAATACCAATGAAGCAAAATGTTACACCCCAGAATTCCAATCTGTTGTTCTGAATAGTAGACCTGTATTATAAAGCATTGTATTTATTATTATATTTTAATTTGTCAAAAAATTTATTTTCTGTCTTGTTATCTAAGTACCTACGGATATTCTTGATTTTGCCTTGTGGCCTAAAAAACCTAAAATATTTACTATTTTCCTTTACAGAAACATTTTGCTGATCCTTGTAAAACTTGAGCCTGAAGATTTGCAAGGTTAAGGGTGAAAGGTGGGTGGTGGGTAAAGACAATAGAAGTAGTTTGAGTTTAGAGTGATTTACAGTGTCAGAGCAGAGCTGAGAGTAAGAAGTATGAGGGGGGACTTGGTTGGTACCCCAGTGCCTGCAGTTTCTTTGAAGGTGTTGAACCTGCCCTGGTGCCTTAGTGATGGCTGCTGCTCATATATTTTCAAGCAGTTGTTGTTGAGTGTTTATAAATTGTATGTGTGTCTTGAATTTCAAGTTTTATAGAGTTTTGTTCTTAATATTTTTTGTGTTATGAAATATTTTTCTGTATTATAAAATTTCATATTAAGCTCCACTTTTTAATTTAGTTATTCCTTTTGTTTTCTTTCGGCTGTCTTTAAGTTTAGAATATACATTGATGTAATTGTTTTCATCTTGCTTTTATGCTTTGCTTTCATAAGTTTGAGTTATAAAGATATATGAAGTATGTAATTTGTAACATCCTAAACCGGGGTCAGTATACCACATTATCGGACAATTGAGGCATTTTTCAGGAACAAAATCATTGCCTAACCAGTTGATAGTCAAAGTCATCTGTGTTTTGTGTGTGTGTTTGTTGTTCATATAATTAGAAAATAATGTCCTGAAGTAAATTTTTGAAAAGTATTTTGTGCTTGAAGTTGGAAAATATTTTGAAGTATAATGTTGATTAACTTATATACATTGATACTGTCTACTAAATAATACCATTGCTGCACGTATTTTCCAGAAAATGTCAGTTTATTATTCAAGTTGTACTGCTTGACAGTGATGACCCTGGTGGCTGCAGCTTATACCATAGCCTTACGATACACAAGGACATCAGACAAAGAACTCTACTTTTCATCCACAGCCGTGTGTATCACAGAAGTTATAAAGTTATTGCTAAGTGTGGGAATTTTAGCTAAGTGAGTATAAATACTTTTTAGTGTGTTAAAGTTATTTTTCCACTTAACGTATTTTCTTTATTAGAAAATTCAAGCTACTTATTTATATGTTGATTGTTCTAGAGCAGTGTTTCTCCACTCAGGGTGATTTTGCTCCCCAGGAGATATTTTTGGTTGTCCCAACTTGGGGGATGTTACTGGTATCTGGTGGGTAGAGACCAAGGATGCTGCTAAACATCCTACAATGCAGAGGCCAGCCCTTCACAACAGTGATCCAGCCCCATTATTTCTTCACTGAGGTTGAAGAACCCTGCTCTAAAGAAGGGGTTTTCAAACTGTGGCCAGTGGGCCACATTCAGCTTGCTGCCTGTTTTGGTTGCAAATGGAAACTGTATGACTCAAAACGCTTAAGCCATTAACCATTTGGCCCTTACAGAAAAAAATTTGCTGACCTGTGTTTTAAAGGAATACGATAATAATAATAGTTAATATCTCGAATATTTTTCTTTGTTAAGTGTTAGTCACTGTGCTATCTGCTTTTCCTTAATTATCTCATTTAATTGTTTTAGATTTTTAAGGTAAGTTCTGTAATCACCCCTATTTTAACTGTACAGAACCTGAGGTTCCTCAGTATTACACTATTAGTAGGCAGCAGCACTGGGTTTTGAATCAGTAACATCATATGAGAATAATTTTAGCTAAGGATGCAGTATAAGAGAGGGTTAAGAATAGGGCTTTGGAGCGAGACAGACCTAATTTTAATGCTAGACTCACTGGGATTATGACTTTGCATACATTTCTTAATCTCCCTAAGCTTTAGTTTCTTCATTTTTTAACTGGAGAAAATTATAAAGAGTTGATAGAATTTTTTTAAACATCCTGTAGGCCATTACTTAGAAAAAGATTTACGGTATGAGATAAGGACCTGTCTGAATCATGTGGGCAAGTGAGACTTCATACAGGTTTCAAGGTGTGAGTTGGTTGGAGTGGGGAACCAGTGAGGAAGAATAGCATGTGTGTAGGCTTTTAGGTAGAAACAGACTACATTTATAGAAACAGATTACATTTAAACACTTAAATTTCATTTAATAAATATTTATTAAGAGGTTTCTATGTCATAATTTTATAATAGATGCTGAATTAACAGGTACAAATGAAATAGATATGGTTTCTACTTGTTTGGAACTTAGGTTTAGTGGAAGAGACAGGAAATAAACCAGTGAACACAAACACATGATTACAGATAGTCACATGGGAAAAATATTGTAAAAATGGCTTGGAGAGGGAGAAAAGAATGAAAAAATAACTTGAGGCCAGAAGGTGGAAAGCTTTAATATATTTGAGTTTAAAATTTATCTTGTAGGCAGAAATACTGTGACAACCAACTTGTTAGGTTGCAAGTAGAGTAAAATCTCTGATTTTTCAGTTTCTTAACAAGATGCATTTTTATGGCTATTTGGCTTTCATTAGGGGGGTTCTTCATTCTGGATAATGTCAGATAAATGAGAGGCTTTAAATTGTACTTTTAAAAGACAGTATTCCAAAGGCAAAAGTCTCTCTTTTCTTTTTAAGATTTATTTTACTGTTTTTGACTGAGAGAGACAGAGAGAAGGGGTGGGACCCAGAGCAGTCTCCACAGTTGTATGTCATTAGTTTTTGACATAGTTTCATTGCACAGGTGGGCATGGGGCCGTGCAGGGCAGGAATGGGGCAGGGGGCCTCCCGCATGGGAGGGGTGCCCCTGTGAGCCAGGGCCTCCTATACAACAGGCATGCCCCGGGCAGGAGCCGAACCAGGGGCCTCCCACATGGGAAGCTTGTTCTGTTGAGAACCGAACTGGGTGGGAAGTATATGGGTCTACCAGGACTGGGACTGGGACTCAATACTCGGACCCCGGGGCTGCAATGCAAGTGCTCAACCCGCTGAGCCATCCCTGCTTTCCCAAAAGTCTCTGTTTAAAACTCTCCAACAGCTTCCATATAAAAACCTAAGAGTCAATAATTAATAAATTAATAAAATCTTAAGCTCTTAACTTATTTTAAGACAAATATAGGGTTCTTCAAAGAAGAGGGATAGGGGAACACATTTTTTCTCCTTATTTCCTAATTTCCATAGGGAGAATAAAGTGTGACTCAGGATTGAAATAAGACTGTCAAGCATGAAATCAACAATTTTAAATTGTAAGATCAAATCCTGGTTCAGTTTTGTATCTGCTAAGTATTTTTAAAAACCAATGTGCAAAAAAAGTGATGAGGCCTTTAGTGTAACTCAGCAGTTGGGCTAGTTATCTGCCAACCCATTTGCATAGATTTTATGTTCTGTTTTTCTTTTTTTAAATATTTTTTAAAATATATTTTTTAATTTTTCAATTACATTTGACATACAATATTAGTTTCAGATGGACAACATAGTGATGAGACATATAACTTACAAGTTATCACCCTGATAAATCTAGCACCCTTCTGACACCATATGTAGTTATTACAAGTATTGACTGTGTGTCCCATTCTGTACTTTACATCCCTGTGACTATTTTGTAACTATGAATTTGTACTTCTTAATCTCTTCTCTTTCCCCACCCCTCCAACCCCTCTCCCATCTGACAACCATCAAAATGTTCTATGTGTCTGAGTCTGTTTCTGTTTTGATCATTTTGTTCTTTAGATGCTACAAATAAGTGAAATCATAAGATATTTGTCTTTCTCTGTCTGACTTATTGCACTCAGCATGATGTCCTCTAGGTCCAACTAGGTTGTTGCAGATGGCAAAATTTCATTCTTTTTATGGCTGAGTAATAGTCCATTGTATGTATGTACCACCTCTATTTTTTCCTTAAGTATTATTTTATATTAATTTTAGGTGTACAGTATAGTGGTTAGACATTTATATAATTTAAGAAGTGATCCTCCTAACTAGTTTAATACCCACTTGGCACTATACATAGTTATTACCATATTATTGACTATGTTACCTATGCTTTCCTTTATTCATATCCCCATGAGTGTTTTGTAATTAACTGCCAGTTTGTACTTGTTAATTCCTTCAATTTTTCACCCTGGTCCCAACCCTCCACCCATCTATTACCTCAACAAATCTAGTACCCACCTGACACCATACATAGTTATTACAATATTATTGACTATATTCCTTATGCTATACCCTACATCCCTTTAACTACTTTGTAACAACCAATTTGTACTTCTTAATTCCTTCCCCTTTATTCACCCACATTTCCAATCCCCGGCCCATCTGATAACCATCCAAATGTTTTCTGTATCTGCTGAGTTTTTTTCTGTTTTATTTTGTTCTTTAGATTCCACATATAAGTGGAATCAAATTGTATCTGTCTTTCTCTGTCTGACACTCCAGTCAGCACAATACCTCCCATGTCTTTTGATTGGAGCTTTTAATCCATTTCAATTGAAGATAATTGGTGATAGATATGTAGCTATTGCCTTTATGTTTCTTTTGATGTTTTTCTAGTTTTTTGGTGTATAGCATTTGTTATTATTCAGTTCTTCACTGTTTATGGATATGGTCAGTTGTAGTTTTGTGAAAACATTTTTGGACATTTTAGCAAAATTAAAGCACAACATTTCTGAAATAATCCACCAGACAAGTCAAAAAATGGTGTTGAAATAACAGTGTGGAAGAGCAATTACTATACCTCATCATCATCGTTATCATCAACATCATCATCATCAATTAGTTGCTGTATCTGTCACCAGCATAATATAAAAACTCACAAAAGAGCCTCTTTTGTGAACATTTATCTTCAAAGTACACAAAGAACCAGAGACAAACAGGAAAAAGTAAGGAATTATGACATACAGAGGTTTGGTGGTTGGCATTTCACATTATATGGCTAACAAGAATTTGCCTTGAACAAAAATCATTTAAAATGCAGGGAGTTTATAAGTGGAAAAAAACACTGCAAAAAATTTATAAAACATGAAAATGCATTTCAAACATTTGAATTTTATAGTGAAAATTATTTTTGTGGAGAAATATGTTGGCAAATTATCATGTGTTTATTCAAAACACATTGGTAGAAACAATACCTGCTCTTCGTAATAAAAATATTTTATTGGAACAGAGTGTTTACTTTTAAGAGGGCATCTGTGAAAATGTTAATTTCTTGGAATAATAAAACTGAAAGAGGAGGATTATTTCAACCTTGAGGTCATAGATTGATAGCTACAAAATGAAATGGAAGAACATTGTGATTGCTTCTTCATCTTCAGCAATATGTGATGACACAATTGATTTAATGAAATTAAAGCACAGCTATCAGTTTGGGAAATATACCCAGTGAAAATGAGGAAAGTTGGTTCTAGATCTTGAGAGGACAGTGACTTACAATAATTCACCTGAAGCAGTTTGAAATAGGGAAAAGATGAATAAAATGCATGACCAGACTGATTGGGTCAATAAGAGTGAATTGAATAGTTAAGATTTTGTAGTAAATGAAAGAACCTATAACTTTACATGTATCTTTTCTATTTCCTGGTGTGAAGTTTGCAGCAGAGTAGAGATTTTCCATATACTCTCCATGCTGTGTTTTGTTTTTTTTTGTACACAATCAAAATTGGTAATAAAAAGAAGTGGACCACAGGTAAATATATAGTTTGTCAGAAAACATAGCTTTATTTGCTGTGGTGGAGAAACTTCTAAAGATCAGACCATATATGTTACTCAAAAATTTTATGAGTTGATTTGTTATACACAAAGGAAATCAGAATTGATTTCATATTTTTAAATTTATACTTGTTTGAAAACTTTTTACCACGTAATGTTAAACTAATTCTTTCTATAAAACTAAAAACATGAGATTAGACTTTTTTGTTTTCATAATAGAAGCAATATTTTTATAATATGAGAAAGGATAACAATTTCAGGATATTATGGGAGAATGTGAAAGAATTATATTAGAAATAACTAAAGGTTTAGAACTGAACCATCTCTTCAGAGAAGTAAGAAAAACTTAGGTCTTAATTAACATAATACATTTTCCTCATATCCCCTGGAAAATAAAGTTAATGTAAAAATTAGATAATATATTACTAATTTAGTTTCATATTTTTGGAGAATGACAGAAAAAGGGTAAAAAAACTGAAAGTACTATTTAAATGGAAAAACTATTAGAGGAAGTAAAAGCTTCTTCCCTTCTTTCTATTCTTTGTTCTGTGCTAAAGTATAATACTTTAGAGGGTTGATACAAATATATTCCAGAACTTTAATTTTATCTGAATTATGCAGAGCCTGACCTCGTTATAGATGACCAGTTTGGCAGTTAAGTTAGTATGATCTCTGTAGTAATGCTCTTTGCTCAGTCATGTGTTTAATCTTGGATAATTGTTAAAGTAAATACATGTCATTTTATACCATGTGGAGATGGGTGCAGAAGCTCAGGAAATTTCTTCAAATTCTTAATGTCCTGCTTATAATTAAGGTTCATTTACAGAGAAACATATCACAGCCATATCCAAATAATTTGTTTACCTCCCTCCAAACATTTTAAGCATATAGTCATGCTCTATGCCTGTTTCAGTATATTGTTAAAAAAGATGTAATGGGATAGTCAGATTCATTCATTTAGCAAGGCCCCAGTTATGTGCTCAGCAGTGTTCCAGATGTAAGAAGTATAATTGCAAACTACATAGGCAACATTCTGTCCTCATGGAATTTTAGTCTAGTGGAGAACCATATGATATTAAGCACATAAATAATAAATTGGTAGTTTTAAGGATAAGTAGAGAATACTGTAAATAAGTGTAATAGAGGGCCTCCATTTGGATTGGAGGGCTTTCTCTCTAAGGAAGTTACTCTTAAAGCCAAGCCTGAAGATTGAGTAGAAGTTAGGCAAGAAAAGAGCAGAAAGAGGTCAAAGAAAACAGTGTGTTTCAAGTCCCTAAGGCAGAAAAGTCCTTAACTTAAACAACAACATATCAGTATGTCTGAAGTATTATGAGGGAAGTGGTGCCAAAATGAAGAAGGAGAGGTCAGCAGGGTATGAAAAGTAATCCTATGGGCCTAAAAAGGATGTTGGGATTTAGTTCCAACTGTATTAGGACATCATTGATGGTTTAAACTAGGGACTAACATGATGGCACATTTTACTTTAAGAGTCTCTTGGATTCCTTTAAGGAGAATTGAATCAGAAGAGTACAAGAGTTGGAAGGAAGCTTTTATTAGAGCCTAGAAATAATGGCCTGTGATGGTACCACAGGTGATGAGGATAAATTAATGCATTTATGTTCTTTAAGTAGAATCTATAGGACGTAGTGGTGGGTTTGGGTATATAGTCAATTTTTTTCACAGTAGTTCTGTTCTCTCAAGTCACTACAGACACTAAATTAGTGAATACTAAACTATTGTTTCTAGAGGAAATAGAGGTTCCAATGAGCCTCTGGTCACAACATTTTCATCAACTGATCAATATCACCTTGTTTTCTGTTAAAAGACACTTTATTTAATATATATTATTGATGTATTAGCTTTAAACTCACAGCCAACAGCACTGTAACCCATACCTGAACAAAGCTTATCTAACATGGGTTTATTTTCCTTAAGACACATCACAGTCTTGCACTAAGGCACACTAGACAGCACTTTAGCACTACTCTTGGGGGCCATTTTTAAACAGTAAAATCACCTCCCCCCTCCCCACAAACACACACATACATACACACAAATGTGAAAAATGTGGTGCCTGTTTACAGTGGAGCTGAAACTAGGCATAGTGTTGCCTTTTTTACTTCATCTGGAATGTCAGCATCAGGCAACTAAAATTTTTTGCAGTTTGGTGCATGTCTGATGATGATTGTAAAAGTGCTAAGAGTATGGATTTTGGGATTATAAATATATTTTAGCAAGTAGGCAGATTCGCACATACAAAATCCACGAATAATGAGGATCAATTACAGCACTTGAGGGGAAGAGAGGTGTCAAGAATCATATTCATGTTTTTTACTGTAGAAAAGTGAGTAGAGAGTTGGTGGGCTTTTTTGGTTTGTTTGTTTTGACAGGAAGAAAATTAGATTTGAGGGAAGAGGATAACAATTTAATTTCGGATAGGTATAAAGTTTTTAATGCTTCTGAGACATCCTAGTAGGCATGGAGAATACACAATTGAATTAATGGGTCTGGAATATTGAAGAGGTCTTGGTTGGAGAAATAAATATAGGAGTCCTTATCACATGGAAATATTTAATCTCAGGTTAGAAAAGATTGTTAAAAACGATCTTGTAAAAGTATTCTCATTTCCAATGTCCTTTGACTATATACCTTAAACATTATAAGTTTTTTGGACAATATAACTGGAAATGGCAAGACTGATAAGGAGAAACACAAATAAGTGCAGTATGTGTAGAGAAATGGAAGTCAACTTGTTTGAGAATAACAGGAATCAATTTGGTCTAAGGCTGTGTCCAGCAATTTTTGTTAAGAGTTAAATTAAGCAGACTAAGATGCAATTTCTATCAAAATACCAATGGCATTTTCCCCAGAACTAGAACAAATAATCCTAAATTTTATATGGAACCATAAAAGACTAAATAGCCATGGCAATCCTGAGAAAGAACAAAGCTGGAGGTATCATACTGCTGGATGTCAAATTATGCTACTAGGCCATAGTAATCAAAACAGCATGGTTTGGCCAAAAAACACACAAGGATCAATGGAGCAGAATAGAAAGCTCAGAAATAAATCCATGCCTATGGTCATTTGATATGACAAAGGAAGCAAGGATTTACATTGGGGTAAAGACTATATTCAATAAATGGTTCTGGGAAAACTGGACCACATTCTTAAGCTATATATAAGAATAAACTCAGAATGGACTAAAGACTTAAATGTAAGATCCAAAACTAAAACTCCTAGGAGAAAATATAGGAAGTAAACTCTCAGGTATTACCCTTAGTAATATTTTTACTGATGGATCTCCTTGGGCAAGGGAAACAAGAAAAAATAAAGAGATGGGAGTACATCAGACTAAAATGTTTTTCACAGCAAAGGAAACCATCAATAAAAAGAAAAGATATCCTAATGAATGGGAGAAGATATTCATCAATGACAACTGATAAGGGGTTAATATCCAAAATTTATTAAAAATTCATACAACTCAACAGCAAAAACCCCATACAATCCAATTGAAAAATGAGCTGAGGACCTGAACAGATATTTCTTCAAAGAGGACATACAGATGGCCAATAGACATATGAAAAGCTGCTCAATGTCACTAATCATCAGAGAAATTCAAATGAAAACTACAGTGAGATACCACCTCCTGTCAGAATGGCTGTCATAAATCAACGAACAAGTGCTGGTGAGAATGTAGAGAAAAGAGAACCCTTGGGCACTGTTGGTGGGACTGCAAATTGGTGCAACCACTATGGAAAACAATATGGTGATTCCTCAAAAAATTAAAAGTAGAACTACCTTATGAGCCAGCAGTTCCATTCCTGGGCATTTACCCAAAGAAATCCAAAACACTAATTTGAAAAAAAATACACACACCTCTATGTTCACTGCGGTGCTATTCACAATAGCCAAGATGTGGAAACTACCAAAATGTCCATCAATAAATGATTGGATAAGGAAACTGGTACATTTATATACAATGGAGTATTTACTCTGCCATAAAAAGAAAGGAATCTTACCATTTGTAACAACATGGGTAGACCTACAGGATATTAAGCTAAGTGAAATAAGACAGAAAAAAGACAAACACTATATGGTCTCATATGTGGAATCCAAAGAACAGAAAAATGAACAAAAAAACCCAAATAGATTCATAAATTAAGAGAGCAAATTGATGGTTGCTAGATGGGAGGAGGGTTAGGGGGATGGGTGTGAGAAAGTTGAAGGGATTAGGAAGTACAAATTGGTAGTCACAAAATAGTCATGTAAACTATAGTACGGAGAATATAGCCAATAATGTAAAAATTATGTAGGTGTGAGGTACTAGACATATCGAGATCACTTCATAAATTATATAAATAACCTAAACACTGTTGTACACATGAAACAAATATTATAATATTGAATATCAACTATAATTTAAAAATGCATAGTCCTGGGATGTAAAGTATAGCATAGGGAATAAAGTCAGTGGTATTGTAATAGCTGTGTACAGTGTCAGATGGGTTGTAGACTTGTTGGGGTTATCACTTTGTGAGGTGTGTAAATGTCTAATCACTATGTTGTTTTGTACACCTGAAATTATTAAAAAAGGAAAGAACATTAAGCAGGCTAACATAAGCATAACTTTACACAAATTAGGCAAATTAGGATCTTCAGGTCCCAAGAATTTAAGCAGAGGCATTTGTAGCTCCAGGGATAGTTCCTCATGAGCCTTTGGAGATCTGAAGTCTAGTTATTTGTCTCTTGGGTGGGAACTTTTGAGGCTGGAAAGGGACTAATTAGCGTAACCTCTGACTAATGAATTTGAACTCACCAAATGTAACAGTAAGTTTCCAGACCTGTTTTAAATGAAAGGCCAATCTTTGTGAATGAGATAGTAGGGAATTTCTGTATTCATGAAGGCATTGTAAGTCAAATAGTTGAGACCCCATTTTCTTTGGTTCTTTCTCTTTTTTCCCTTCCCTACGGTAGGAGTAGGGGGGTTGCATTTCAAGGCATGGTTACCCTAACATTCACATTATTAGTTTGGTAAAACCTTTGTAGGCTTATCATTGGCTTGCTGGAACAATGGAAGATGATGACTTAATTTTAATCCCAAATCTTTTCTTTGCCCTACTTATTTATAACATTTTAAAAATAACTAACTAAAAAATTATAAATAGAATTCACTTGAAAATTTTCTCCCTGATGTGTGTAAGATATTTAACTTAGAAGAAACACAGACTTTCTTCAGTGAGGAGTGCATAATATATATTAGGGCAACAAAGATCATGGATTTCAGTTACATTTCTTCAGGAAAAAGTGAAAAACACATCTGTCAGGTTAACAGAAGGCAGATAAACGCATATGCTGGTGCAGTCTTTGAGAAAACTGGGCAATAAACATGAGGAAAA
This sequence comes from Craseonycteris thonglongyai, assembly GCA_004027555.1. Classification (NCBI taxonomy): domain Eukaryota; kingdom Metazoa; phylum Chordata; class Mammalia; order Chiroptera; family Craseonycteridae; genus Craseonycteris; species Craseonycteris thonglongyai. The sequence goes on along the minus strand of PVKE010009076.1, from coordinate 11,610 downwards.
TACTTAAAATATATTATTGCTATTATATGTAAGTTAAAGTTATCTTAGAAAAAAACAGAATAATGCTTCTTTGTGGACTATTGTGAAAAATGAATTTTTGAGAACCTTATGACAGATATTTAACTTCTTTAGAAAGCAAGTAATTACACTCTAGAATACCAAGTGTTTACTAATCACTGTCAAAATGTGTTATGTGAAGTGTCAAATATACTCTTCTAAGATTACAGCAACTAAGTTTGCTGCCTTCAGACATTGAGGATTGTGGCTATTGAGAATGGCAGGTTGTCAGAGTCATGGTATTAAGAAAACATTTTTTCCCACCTGCCCTTATAAACAAGTGAGGGAAGCATACAGGTAAATACAGCTAATTTTCATTTTATTTCTGTGTCTCTAGCTTAGCCATAACTACGGTATTATTTTGTCGTCTCTGACAAGAAATCCTAGGTTGAGGGAAGTTTTAATTTGCCAAAGGTACCTAGAAAGTGCTTGGCAGTGATAGGATCAAAGTTCCTTGATCTTTAATTTTTAAATTATGAATCTTTCAGCACAATGGATTGATTAAGCTAGGACAAAGATAAGTACTTTAATATCACTATTAGACATTCCAGTAACTTTCCATAATTTTATTTTTTCTCTCAAGTTTTTACTTCCACATGTTAACATTTTACCATATTTTTATGTGTATTTGTATGTGTATAATGTTTTTCTGAATTGAAAGTTTTACACAAGATGTCTCTTATCCCTAAATTCTTTAGGGCATTAGTTCCTAAAAACAGCATATTCTCTTATCACAAAATATCAACATTGAAACATCAGTATATATACAATACTATTATCTAATTTCCAAACCTTAGTTACCATATTTTTCTATGTATGATACTCTTGTCTAACATTTTCCAAAAATAGTTGGGGATTGTCTTATACCTGGGAGTAACCCGTGTATTGATTTCTTAATCTTGGGTTAGAAAAGTAGGGGTCATCTTATACATGGTTGTCTTTGACAGTTGCCTACTAATGTCCTTTGACAGTAATATAATCACACTTTACATCTAGTCATATCTTTAGCTTCCTTTAATCTGGAAAACTCCCTTTTTTCCATGTCTTTGACATTGTTGAAGACCATAGTTCATTTATTTTGTAGAGTGTCTCTCAGTTTATGTTTTTGGAATATCACAGAAATAATGTGTCCTCAGTGCAGCATTTTATGATACATAATATCTATTTACTCAGTTACTGGTGATTTAACTTTGATTTCTTGATTAAGGTAAGTGCCTGCTAGGTTTTTCCATATAAATTTATCAGTTTTGTTTTTGAAATTAATAAGTATCTTGTGGTGAGATATTTTGAGACAAGGTAAATGTCCTGTTTCTCATCACACTTTGACTCACTAGTTTTACTGTCCACTGATGTTGCCAAATGGTAATTTCCTAAATCCATCATTCTTTGTACATTTATTAGTTGGCATTCTACTCTGAGAAGCAACCCCTTTCCACTTGTCCCCCACAGATTCATGGATTATTTTACTGTATGGGCTTGAGTCCATTATTATTTATTTTGATCCTCAAATTGTCCCAGATTTAGACAGTGGGATCTTCTTCAAGCTTCCGCCTGTTCCCTTCCTTCCTTCCTTCCTCCCTCCCTCCCCTGCCCCCCTTTTTTAAACATATTTTCATCAGTCTTTGTACAGTTTCTTTTTAGCATAGGAAGATGTTCAAGATTTATACTGTACTTTCCCTGCCCAAACCCTGAAATCATACCTTTGCCCAGTAAGTCTTGTTCCTTATTATTATTATTTTATCAGAATGGTATTTAGAAACCAAAATTTAGACACTAGGTGTGCCCATTGCATTAGGCCAGGGGTGTCCAACCTTTTGGCTTCCCTGGGCCACACTGAAAGAACTGTTTTGGGCCACACATAAAATACACTAACACTAAAGATAGCTGATGAGCTAAAAATACATGTATCAGTTTTAAGAAAGTTTACGAATTTGTGTTGGGAGGCATTCAAAGCCGTCCTGGGCCTCAGGTTGGACAAGCTCGCTGAAGGCCAGACCTGTCCAACTTGTGGCCCAGGCTGGCTTTGAATGTGGCCCAACGCAAATTCTTAAAACATGAGATTTTTTTGTTGTTAAATTTATTGGGGTGATATTGATATCAACTACACTGTTTCCAGTTGTACAATTCTACATTACTTTGTCTATACATCGCATTATGTGCTCACCCCCCAGAATCAGCTCACTTTCCATCACTGTATGTTTGATTACCCCTACCTACCCCCCAACCCATCTCTCCCACTCACCTCTTCCCTTACCCCCCAGGTAACCACTAACTATTGACTGTGTCCATGAGTCTTTGTTTCTTTGTTCCTTTCAGTTTTATATTCCACCTATAAGTGAGGTCATATGTTTCTTGATTCTTTCATTCTGACTTATTTCGCTTAATAAGATGTTTTCAAGGTCCGTCCATGTTGTCACAAATTGCTGTATTTCATCTTTTCTTATTGCTGAGTAGTATTCCATTGTATAAATGTACCACAACTTCTTTATCCAGTTATCAGAGGACACTTTGGTTGATTCCATGACTTGGCCACCATGAACAGTGCTGCGATGAACATTGGGGTGCATATATCGTTGTGGATTAAGGTTTTCAGGTTTTTTGGGTAGATACCCAGAAGAGGGGTTGCTGGGTCATATGTAAATTCCATTCCTAATTTTTTGAGGAATCTCCATACTGCCTTCCATAGTGGTTGTGCCAATTTACATTCCCACCAGCAGTTTATGAGGTTTCCTTTTTGTTCACAGCCTCTCCAGCAGTTGTTAATTTCTTGTCTTGTTGATTATAGCCATTCTAACAGGTGTGAGGTGGTATCTCATTGTGGTTTTAATTTGCATCTCCCTAACTGCTAGTGATGTTGAGCATTTTTTCATGTATCTGTTGGCTGCTTGTATGTCTTCAGGAGAGAAGTGCCTGTTTAGGTCTTCTGCCCATTTTTTTTAATTGGATCGTTTGTTTTTTTGTTGTTGAGTTGTATGTATATTTTAGATATTAGCCCCTTATTAGAGGCATTGTTTGCAAATATTTTCTCTTTCAGTTGGCTTCCTTTTTACTTTGTTGACGGTGTCCTTTGCTGTGTAGAAGCTTTTTAGTTTGATATAGTCCCATTCATTTATTTTTGCTTTTACTTCCTTGCCTTTGGGGTCAAGTTCATAAAGTGCTCTCTGAGCCCAAGGCCTATAAGTTTAGTGCCAATGCCTTCTTCTATGCACTTTATAGTTTTGGATCTTATGTGGAGGTCCTTAATCCATTTGGAGTTAATTTTGGTATATGGTGACAGTTCACAGTCCAAATTCATTCTTTTGCATGTGGTCCAATTTTCTCAGCACTATTTACTGAAGAGAATTTCTTTTCCCCATTGTATATATTTTTGCTCCTTTATCAAAGACTATCTATCCATATATTTGTGGGTTTATTTCTGGGTTTTCGATTTTGTTCCATTGGTCTGTATGTCTGTTTCTCTGCCAATACCAGGCTGTTTTGATTGATGCTTTGTAGTATAGACTGAAGTCAGGGAGCATGATGCCTCCAGCCTTATTTTTTTTTTTCAGAGGATTGCTTTGGCAATTCGGGGCCTTTTGTGGTTCCATATGAATCTGATAATTTTTAAATCTATTTCTTGAAAGCATGTCTGAGGCATTTTGATGGGAATTGCATTAAATCTGTATATTGCTTTGGGTAATTATGGCCATTTTAACTATGTTGATTCTTCCAGTCCATGAACATGGAATATCCTTCCATTTCTTTGTGTCTTCTTCAATTTCTTTTAATAGCGTCTTATAGTTTTCCATGTATAAGTCCTTCACGTTCTTTGTTAAGTTTATTCTTAAGTATTTTATTTTTGTTTGTATCTCAAACGGTATTGTTTTTCTCATTTCTTTTTCTGAAACTGTTGTTTGTAAATAAAAAAGCTGTAGATTTTTGTACATTGATTTTGTATCCTGCAACTTTACTGTATTCATTTGTTATTTCTAACAGTTTTCTGGTGGAGTCCTTGGGGTTTTCCATATAAAGGATCATATCGTCTGCAAAAAGTGACAGTTTAACTTCTCCGTTTCTAATTTGGATGCCTTTAATTTCTTTTTCCTGCCTAGTGGCTCTGACTAGAACTTCCAGCACTATATTGAATAGCAGTGGTGACAGGGGGCATCCCTGTGTCGTTCCTGATTTTAGAAGAAAAGGTTTCATTTTTTTCCCTGTTCAGTATGACATTTGCTGAGGGTTTGTCATATATGGCCTATATTATGTTGAGGTATTTTCCTCCTGTACCCATTTTATTAAGCGTTTTGATCATAAATGGATGTTGTATCTTTTTGAATGCTTTTTCTGCATCAATTGAAATAATTATATGGTTTTTACCTTTAATTTTGTTTATGTGGTGTATCACATTGATCGATTTGCATATGTTGAACCATCGTTGTGCCCCTAGAATGAATCCCACTTGATCGTGATATATAATCTTTTTAATGCATTGTTGTATTCTATATGCTAGTATTTTGTTTAGGATTTTTGCATCGGTGTTCATCAGAGATTTTGGTCTATAGTTTTCTTTTTTAGTGATGTCCTTGCCAGGCTTTGGTATTAGGGTAATGTTGGCCTCATAGAATGAGTTGGGAAATTATGAGACTTTTTTTGTGACCTTTTTTTTTAAAACTCATCAGCTATTGTGTTAATATATTTTATGTGTAGCCCAAGACAATTCTTCCAATGTGGCCCAAGGAAGCCAAAAGGTTGGACACCACTGCTCTAGGCCCTTTTACACACAAACCTAGGAAATATATGTATGTGTATATATAGACACCTATCTACATCTGTATTTATGTATGTCTGTTTATAACTATGAGTTATATATATTTTAATACCTAAAATTTTGATCCAACACCAGAGTTGATTATAACCTTCCCCTTTTCCATATTTTTCCCTTCTTCAAGTATGAGTCTGGCTCCAATTTTCCTCAAGAAATTTACTTATTTGCTCAATCCTAGAATATATAAGTAGATTTAGAATTTCTAGCATACAGCTGTGAAAAAACAAACCTATTAGCTCAAGTTCATTATTTGTATGCAGTTCTTTTCGCTTTCAGTTTTAGAGCATATAGTAAAGGCTATGTTCTTTTCCTGTTTAAGTGTAATTTCATAATTAATTTTAAAAACTGACAGGTTTTTCTCCTGGTTTCTGTTTGTAATTAATTGTTGGTTTCCCCATGCTTGTTGATTTTATTTATAATTTCATGTAATTTTTGGAATGTGAAACGATGCATATTTCAATCAAAAGTTACAACAGCGGGGGAGCTGGGATGGCTCAGTGGGGTAAGTGCTTGCTTTGCAGCCCCAGGGACCGAGGATTATATCCTGGCCCTGGCCCATGCAGACCCATATGCTGAACTGGGTTGTACTTCCCATGCGAGAGGCCCCCAGTTTGGTTCTTGCCCCCCTGTTCAGCCCCTGGCTTGAAGGGGGTGTGCCTCCTATGTGGGAGGCCCCCAGCCCAGTTCCCACCCTGCGCGGCTCTCTCCCACCTGAGTGGAACAAAATCATATTGAAAACTGATGACATACAACTATGGACACTGCTCTGGGCCCTCCCCCTTCTCTGTCTCTCTTTGTCTCTGTCAAAAACAATAAAATAAATATTTTTAAAAAACTGCAAGAAAAAAAAAGGGAGTGTATAGAAGAATTAATGGATGGCGACTTTGCTAAATAAGGTTTAATGTTTACGTGGTCTAATTGGTGATTTTTAGTCATATTCATTGTATGTATGTATATACACAGTTTACATTATCCTCCGCATTACTTTTTCACTTAACGTTTAATCATAGAAATTGTTCCATGTCAGTACATAGAAATTTGTCTTATTCTGTTTAAGAGCTGCGTGGTATTCCATTATATGGACATATCATATATATCAGTCTCTGTAGGTGGGCGTTTGGCTTGTCTCCAGTCTTTTGCCACAGAATCATCTTTTTACAACTATACTGTTGTATACATGTATGATCACATCAGATCACTTTTAAATTGAAAAGGATATTACTAAATCCTAATTTGGGGGAGGGGGTATATTAGTAGTTTGGTGGTGTATATGTGGATAAGCTATATGTGAATAAGATGATGTTTTAAGTCTGAAGTGTAAGTTGTCAGTTTTTAAGTTATAATCTGACTAAAACAAAACTTTTTAACTTTAACTTTTTAAAACTTTTTTTTTTAACTAATTACTATAATCACAGGAAAATCCTGGTAACCCTGTCATAGATATTAAAACTGACAGTGTCCATTTAAATCTGTCACTTGTAGTATGAAGAAAAGGAAGTGAAAACACTTTCAAATTGTCTTAGAACAAAGTCAGCTTTTTATTGTTTGCTATCCACCAATCTGTAAAAGCTAAACAAACCTAGTAGGATTTGTAAATGTACATATACTTTGGGTGTGTTTAGTAATAAACTACCAGTAAGTGTATCTTAAATCTTTTAGCTACTTATCCATGTAAGGCTAGAGAAAATTATTTTACTATTTCATAGTATTATCTAGAATAACTAATGTCGCTATCAAATACATTAATAGATTATCTAGCCCTATTGTGTTTGTCCTGCTAGGTTAACATTTTGACTGCCTCTTTGTACCCATGTTATCTATAATGGGTGTAGGGTAATGGCAAGGAAGTAAAAGTCATATACCTCTTATGATGGGTTAGTTTTGTCCTCAAATGACCTCATTGCTGGGTTTTATACTCAGCCCCCCAAAGCCTTTTATGTGAGTTCATTATACTTAACTTTGCAGATGAGAAATTTGCAAGCAAGATTTAAATTTCTTTAGCATACAGGTAACTTCTGCTGTGCTCTATTTTGCACAGTGTCTTGGTAACTTAGCCAAGAATTTAACGCCTCCTAGTAGTTCTTGTCAGATCAGGAACTGAAGAATGAGGCCTACTTTTGACCAAACATAGGTCAGAAAGGATTGGTTTCAGCCATTTGATAGGAAATTAGTGGAGGAGGAGACCTCAGAATCTCTTTGCAATCAACATGGAGCTTCAGAATTTCTTCAAGTAATATAAGGTTACATGTAGAGTCTATCTTAATGATAAAAATCAAATTGTTTAATTGGGAAAGAAATGGGAAATACTGTATCTATAAAAATTAATGTTTTTTGATTATAAATATTCTCTTACCTAGCAATGTCATTTATAGAATTAAATAAATTTGTTAACAAAAGGCACTCATTTAAAGTACTTGGGATTTGATTTCCAATAATGTATCAGGGCAGGAAAAATGGAAGAAAAAAATGGCTTTTGGTTTTTGTTACTTTTTATAGTATATTCAAGGCTGTAGTATATTTAGAATTGATAATGTATGTATGTCTACTTAATAGTAAAAGAAAAGGCTACATGATTACTAGTGTTTTCTGGAAGATATATTACTGCTACTTTTTTTTTTAAGATTTATTTTGACAGAGACAGACAGAGAGAAGGGGGAGGTCCCAGAACAGTCTCCACAGCTGTACATCATTAGTTTTGACAGTTTCATTCTACAGGTGGATGTGGGGCCATGCAGGGTGGGAACCAAACTGGGGCCTCCCACATGGGAAGCACTCTCCAGTTCAGCATAGGGGTCCACACAGTCTGGGGCTCGGACTTGATACTCGGACCCTATGGCTGCAAGGCAAGCACTCAACCCACTGAGCCATCTCATTTTTTTTAACTTTAGTAAGTAAAGTTAAAAATACAAACTTTCGAAGTTGTATTCTTAGTATATATCTTAAGTAGGATTTAACCTGAGTAATAGTGAAAGTACTTATCTCCTTTAAAACTTTGTGTGTACTGGGGAAGCCGGGATGGCTCAGTGGGTTGAGCGCTCACTTTGCAGCATTGGGGACCGAGGATCCAATCTTGGCCCCCGCCCGTGCGGAACCATATGCTGAACTGGGAGCTCCCCCAGTTCAGTTCTCTGTCTCTGTCTCTGTATCTCTCTCTCTCTCTCTCTCTCTCTCTCTCTCTCTCTCTCTCTCTCTCCCTGTCAAAAATAAATAAATAAATAAAAATATATTAAAAAAAAAACCCACAAAACTTTCTGTGTACTGAGATTCCCATACGTTTTTCTTATACTTTCTATAGCTGACCAGACAGTTTTCTGTCCCATTTCAAATGGTACAGTACCATTGGTTTCTGTCCCATTTAAAATGATACGTCTGGTCAGCCTATTCCTAAATCTCTATTCTACTTTCCAATGTTTTTCTATTATTTTCAGCTTTTGTTTTCTTTTACAAGTTATTTTTGTTTGTTTTTTTGGTTTTGTTTTTTTTAGCATACTGTTATGTTTTGTAACTTATTTCAAAGTATCTTATTTGTAATTATATGATAGGCTTCTGTAATATCTGCATTAGTGAAGGACACAGAAAAAGATACTAAGAACTTCTGGCAGTGAAGTAGTAGTAGCTCCTAAGCATCCAACAAAAAAGGATATAGTCAGAACAGCCAAAGACCTGAAGTTAATCCCAACACACTGAACTCTACTGATTTGTCACAGTGAAAGAAAGGAGTATTCAGATTGGCTAGTGATGTCTCATAGGCCCCAGATTGACTTCTGATGTTCATAGGTCCCTTCTTTTTATGTGAAAGCTGTAAAGTGTGGGAGAAGAGATAAGAAAGGAGAAAATGGTGGGAGAAAAGGGACTATAGAAACTTTGATTATTAGTGTAGGTATGGTGTTATTAGGAGTAGCAATTAGATCCTTAAGTAAACCTTATGCTGACTGGGCAGAGTGCACGAGTTACAGACTGACTTGACTCTCTCTTGCTAGCCAAAAATTCATTTGATACCACTGAAGACTTAGAGTATTTCTAATGGTGAAGGGAAGGTGGCGTTGCCCAGAGCAGAGCATTAGGGAAAGGATAAATAAGTACGACCTTTTTGGTATTCTTTCCCTCTTCTGGATAGAGTTAGTAGTCTCCCACCAGGTTGTGTGCATTACTTTTCAGAATGTAGATTTACCATTGTGGTATGGTGCAGGTTCAGAGGAAGATATGTAAGGATATGTAAAGGTATGAGAAGTATACCTTTTGTATTCTGTTGTTTCAGCCAAATCTCCTGTCTTATGTCAGCATCTTCTTACATAAGTGTTCAATAGATAAGCATAGTCAATTCAACATTATGGACTTTTTGCTCCCCCTCAACACAGGCAGTTATTTTTGCATGAAAAAATTCAATTAGTGATTGTTGATTCTAATATGTTAACCAGAAATATAGAGGTTCACTATGACTATCATAAACTTTGAGTTGAAACAGATCTCTCTCTCCAACAAAGTATTATGGTCTTTTTAAGGATCCTGTGAGTTCCAGTTAGGATCCTATTGGTAAAGCACTTTTTTTGGTGTTGATGCTTACTATAAAACATTATTTTATTTTTATTTTCAGGAAATAAATGAGTTGATTTGTAATGGGGTAAATATGAGCTAGATTTTTAGTTCCTCCTGAGGAAAAATAAGAATAGTTGAGAGCATGCATAATCAATAAGTCATAAACTTTATATGTTTTTGTTGGTATTCATAAATTATTCAGATTTCCTGTAAAATTATATATGCTTGACTTTTATGAGATTATTCTTAAAGATTTATTGTCTACTATACTTCATAAGCAGAGTTAATTTATAAATGATATTGACCTGAATCCTTTAATTCCTGTTCCAAGTAACTTCCATGGCTACCAAAGCCTTTTTTTGTTTGCAGTTTAAATGTATTGTAATTAAAAAAAATTTTTTTAGTGGATTAGCAACCTGGTTAATGAAAAAAATAATCAGGGTGAACTTGGTGTAATGACAGAGTGTCAAGGATTAATTTTTTATAGGTAGTGTCAGCAATTCTGGTTTCCTACTATCTCATTATTTAATATACCTACTCAAAAACTCTTAGAGCTTTGACCAGAGGTTGATGACGGTAAACTTAAGTATTGCCACGTTTTCCCAAATAGAACTTGTAATTGCTTTTCTTTTATACAATTGTTGATAAATTAAAAAAAAAAAGTTTGCTAAATTACATAAATGAACTTAACATTATATAGCTTATGAAGGAAGGAATCTTATCAAAAGGATGCTCTTTAATTTTCTTCAACTCTTTCTCATTTGCCTCTTTTGTTTTCAAAGAGAAACTGGGAGTCTGGGTAGATTCAAGACATCTTTAAGAGAAAATGTTTTGGGGAGCCCCAAAGAACTAATGAAATTAAGTGTTCCGTCATTAGTGTATGCTGTTCAGAACAACATGGCTTTCCTAGCTCTTAGCAATCTGGATGCAGCGGTGTACCAGGTAAGTGGAGGAAATAATTATGAAAAGTGCAATTTTAAAAAACTGTTTTATGGGGAAATTATTTTTATTAACCCTTTATCACATCAAGTATTTTTCTCGATAATTCTGTTAATGATATCAGAAATATTTGTGTCAGAGACTAATGTTAACTGAGTTAATTCATTGTTTTGTTTCTAGGTGACCTACCAGTTAAAGATACCCTGTACTGCTTTATGTACTGTTTTAATGTTAAACCGGACACTCAGCAAATTACAGTGGATTTCAGTTTTTATGCTGTGTAGTGGAGTCACACTTGTACAGTGGAAACCAGCCCAAGCTACAAAAGTTATGGTAAGAAACAAAATGCTTACCATAACTGAAATAGGAAACATCTTATGTCTTATACACTTCAGTAACATTCATGAATGTAGCATGATTATATTTCTTTGAATATATTCTTTGCCATATAGGTAGGCTCTTTTTCCCCTTAGGATATTATTAAGGATAATGTAATCTATTGGTTTCTTTTTAGAGAATATACATAAAAGGTTAGAGATGGAAGGTACCTTAATGTCATCTACCCCCTTCATTTTTTGAATGACAAATTGAAGTCCAAAGAAGTGAAGTAATCTGTCCAAAGTTAAATTAATAGCTAACCTGTGACTAAAATTTTGCCAATTTTACAGTGTACAATGTCCAAAATTCTAGGTCTCGTTTAGACATTTCCTTAGACACAGTGGGCAAGGTTTTCTCCATCTAATTTTCATCTACCCCCAACTCACAAAGATTTTTATCCATTTGCACATATTCCCACTGTCAGTGATAGGGATTACAGGGGAGCAGTGATTTTACTGATAATTGATAAATAAAATAAGGGAAAAAGTGTCCTTTACTTATACCTTTTAGTTTGTTAAGAGTTAAATGTTTAGGTACATACCTGATTTTAAAAAATGCTATATGCTTTAATCAGTTATTTTCCCAAAGAGCAGCAGGGAGTGGAACTCAAGGGAATGCCTTTCTGAAAATCATTAGTTTCCTTCTACAACTGAAGACTCTTCAACTCATAGTAAATCAAAGTTCTGTTAGTAGTATAATGCAGCTGGAGATATAAGGACAGCTTGTAAAAACAGGAGTTCAGGGAAAGCCGGGATGGCTCAGCGGATTAAGCGCTCGCTTTGAAGCCCCGAGGACCAAGGATAGAATCCCGGCTATGGCCCAGGTGGACCCACATGCTGAACTAGAGTGTGCTTCCTGAATGCGGAGAAGTCCCCAGTTCAGTTCAAAAATAAAAA